>DWMF01000655.1:0-13660 GCA_018244815.1 Parelbella polyzona | reverse complement strand
ATTGGTTGTCGTGTTAGCTGGGTGATATGTACTTTGTAGTATTAATTACTACAAGTTAGCTTAATTACATAAATAGTCAAGATAATTATAAGATAAAACAAGAAACTAGCGGTAAGCGGTATAAACTAGTTTTACCAAATATATTGATATTGAAAACGAAATATGAACGTGACATCACGCCTGTAATCCCCTAAGGGGTAGGTGGAAGGGCTTAGTACACCCCTACTGTTCACCAGTTACGTTTAAGTTCCATGGAATAGGTGGTGAGCTTATTGCCATACACCGGGCACAATTCCAGACTCCGAGCCACTACTAGAAATTTCTAACAGAAAATCTTAGTTACAAAAAACTAATAGTACAATAACTAAGGAGTGAATTAAAATCAAATATGAATGCTCTAAATTACACACATTTAAATAATTATTACAGTTATACATAGATAAAACCACGCGTTACGTATTTCTCAACACCGATAAAGTTCATTTGATAGCTGTATTTACAATATATCACAATGTTCGATTACGTATGCCAATAAATACTACGAACGTAATGTTAAATCTCTGTCGCACAGTGTACGTGCGTAGGTTATCTAGGTTAAGTCGATACCTTCGGTGGACCGTTAAAGTACGCTTATTATGATATTTACAAAGTTCTCACGTTGGATATGTCCGAATGTGACTGCTGCCTTCTCTAGAGAGTACGACAAAGTTAACGAAACGTAAGCCCTATGTTTTGCGGCATAGAGTTACCTTTAACATATTTTTTACTTAATTTAATACTTTTCGCTTTCGATACCTCTGAGGACTTCATAATATAATGTAACGTTGCATTTCTATTTATTTATTTAAACTCTCTTGTGACATCATTATAATAAAGTTGTAACAAAAGCTATTATAATGGGTAATTGTATTTCCTGTTAGCCAAAACTGGAATATTTAAAGTTAAAAAGCTCAAAAAATCAATGAACAAAACACGCGATTAAACCCCTTATATTTTATTAAATACTAATTGTTACACGCGACTAAGTTTGCATATATGTAAATCAAAATATTCCCAATACGTGCAAATTATTATCCCTCTATTCATTCAAAAGGAATAATTTAAAACATATTTTTAGAATCCTGTATGCTTTCATATAACTCTATACGCTACATTCATACCAAATCTCAACGAAATCAGTTCAGCAATTTTATCGTAAATAGGTAAACCATTGTAACTGATAGCAACATTAGTAAGTGTCAAAGTGAAAAACAAAACCTCAAAAAATAAAGACATAAAATATCCAATAAAATTATTTCAAAATAGGCACAAAAATATAAATGTCGATTCATTTAATCCAAATCAGCTGTTTAAGTACGACACGTAACCGTCAGTATGTTATTTATAATACAAGTTATTCTTGAAAGGATTGAGACATTTCGGATATTTATTCCACCCCAATAACAACTCATAATATTTCTAGAAGGCAAGTGCTCTTTGCGCGAGGACAACTGCTCTTCTTTTTGCCAAGATAATTATATTTACTTTTTATGTTGTGGAACTAACAAGCTGACGTTCAGCCGACATGTTTATATTTCAGAGGGGTATATAAAGATATTATATATAATTTTGATTTTGTCATTGCAATTATATTATTCAAGATCTGCTGATCCTAAACGTGTAGCGTGTAAATTATTTTGCCGAATCTTGTATATTACTATACTTCGTTATTCATACTGAACAGAAAGGCATCCGACTATGATTACAGAATTTCAATAAGTCTAACAAGTAGTGGTCTGAGTTTACTACATCTAAGCAAAGAATAAAGAAAGGAAGAAGTGGACTCCAGCATGAATTGCCTTAGCTTATAACCCAGAGACTTAAAAAGACTAAATTTATTCGTTTTATAATATTAGGTTCAATTAATATTCCATAAATATAATTATATTACATACAAACACGTATGTATGTGTATGTATAATATGTATGTAGAGGAAATGAAGATTTATCACATACAAGTCTACCTTCACTTCCCATTCAGACATATTTTGAGCCATGAATTTATCTGCACTACACGGTTCCGTTCTTACAAGGTTTCTTACAATTGTTACAATTAACATTTATTAATTTATATGTATAATTAAATTACGAGTATAACTAATACTGTAATACTAGTCCACGCTTGCGACTTCTATTCGATAGAGACCTAATCAATCGTTTCGCTATTTTAGAGGTTTATCTAAATAAGTAGGTAGTAAGGTGGTGATAATAAATAAAGTGCACAATAATAAAATTTTAACATAAAATATTTTTCTAAAAATTATCGTCGCTGTATCACAAGATCAATTTTAAAGGATCTAATCTTCTAACTAAACTTTCCAGTATAAAATTGTAACGTTCACTATAACATGTGATATCATGTGCATGTGATAGAAATATGTCACAAGTTGATGTCACGTAATACCCGCTTGGCTATGACATATAACGTGACAATGCATGTTTACGATTACATTTACGTTTATCGTTTTGTTTTTTACACTTGCGCTATTTTTCATGCTTTGACATGTTAAGTAGTTGATTCTAGTTTTTGATACAACAATAGTGCCTTCGTGCATAGAATTCGGGATGGTATATCAGTTTCATTGTACTGTTTAGACAATTACTTGGTCAATCTACATCAGCGTTCCGTGGTGCAACATGCGCCACGTCAGCCCCAGCCGTTGAAAGTAAGACGGGCAATACGTAATGAAGACAACTGTGCATTTCAAAATATAAACGATTGCATTTTTTGTATAATTATGCATAATTACTCACGAGAATCTTTAATATTTATGCAGCTATTACCGTCGGAAGCAAATTTTGAAATCTAGGCAACGCTAACCGCAGACTCGAATTATAATATTCGCTTTATACGTGTCCCAGAGATAATTATTCACAAAGATACAACTTGAATATTATTTCAGTGCAAGCGGAGTTTGGTTATGTTTTTTAATATGTATATTTAGCAGTGAAACTATATGTACATTGTTTCTAACCCTTACAACTTCTTTTTCGTCTAACTCATATACCTCTTAAGAAAAATAATTTAACTGTATCAAAGACATTATATATAACCTTGCACACTTTTTGCACAATTGATATTTCATCCAATCCAAATAAATTTTCAATCAAATACTCAGTAATTATTGTGATTAAAGCCATGATAATAAAGTGTAATTCTGCCTTATTATAGGCACCATATTTTATTTTATTAGCTATGAATACATACATATTTAGCAATTAGCTTTTAATGTACAAACTTTCACAAGCAAAAATAACACTTTTCTCATATATTACGTAGTTTCATGGAATTAAGCGTCGTTAAAATTCGAGTTTGATTTCAGCGGACATCTCAAAACAAATGTATTCTTTACATATTGTAAATGATACAACTGCTACAAAAATAATAACAATAATCGACCCATTTATCATTCCACTGTTAGATTATGGGTCTCCTCTCATATTGAAAAGGTTAAGGCCATAGTCTACCACACTGGCCAAGTGCGGGTTGGCAGACTTCACACACCTTAGAGATTTTTTTTTTGTAAATTCTAAGGTATGCAGGTTTTCTCACGATGTGTTCCTTCACCGTTAGAAAGTGATATTTAAACTTAAAATGCACTTTTTTAAAGAGGTCTTGAAAAAGAGGATTAGAATCCAGCACTCCCGGAGTGAGAGACTGAATTCTTAATCACTAAGCTATCACTGCTTTTTTTAAACTGTAATACTATACAGAAGTTAACTAAGGAAAAATAATTCCTACTACCAAGATTGAGTTCTATTTCTAGCCCATTAATTTTTTTTTTGAAGCGTGTGGTAACGAAATACGGGGTCATCCTTATTAAACGCCTAATTGTTAGATGCATTAATATAGATTACCAAATCTACAACACTTATATGACTTATCTCAAGATTAGTCGCACTTACGGACGCCTTTAAATGTATATGGTTACAGACCCTTCACGTCTAGTAACCTGATAATTGTTTGTTCTACGTAGCAATTAATAAAGGAAAACTTGCATATAATATGACGTACAGCAGCAAAAAGTTAAGGCCTCCAAGATTTCGATCTGATAACGTTAAATGTCAGTTACCTTTTTTTGTCTATTTATGTCATTACCACATCGATCAAACGAAATATTAATATAACGAGGAATAGGTATTTATTTATTATGTATCAGGAAATCGCCACTAAAAGTTTTTTTTATATTCAGTTTAAAGACGCGTTTTTTATATTCAATGTAAAATAATTATTACAATTTCCTGTAACATTAAAAGTGCAAGAAAAAAGTTTCAAATCAAAAGGGCCTTTAGAACGAAGAAATTCTTTGGTCCAATACAAAAGCATCATTACAGCACTTATTTCTCTGGCAATTATGCACGTACTTTTAAATGTTGATGTTTATTGGATGGGATAGGTAGCTACACGAGAACAGAGTGTTCTAACTTTATATGCAGGAGTAGCAATATATGTTTCTATATACATATAGATTTATGTATGCGTGTGCGTGTCGGTTGCAGTAATGCTTTTAGTACTTGTGTTAATAGTACGGCACAGCTCTACAACCCGTTGACTGATTAGAAACAACGCGAGGCAAACTTAACGTACTACAACGTAGGCAGTTCAACTGGTAATATGAGGTTGTAGAGAGGCGTATAGAGCACGCTTCCTCGTTCTATAATAAGCACGCGGCGTTTACGGACGAGTGATCATGACGTTAAAGGACTGTGCATTAATTGAGTAATGTTTTGTGGTATGACATACCAATTAATACACACTTAATGAAGTTACAAAAAAAATATCTAAGTAAAATGTATACATGTCAATGAAGGTGCATTTGAAAATCATCGCTCAACTAAATTTATACTTGCTATTCTTAAACGTAATTTGTAGCTCTACGAAGCTCTACACGCGGGCTTGGGCTAGGCAATGGACGTTATTAACTGATCGACAATCATGTATATTTATTAAGCCTTATTTTTTTATTGGTTCTTAACTTTACATTATATTTTTCGGTTACTGCATAAACGGACTTTAACGTGCCATAACATTATGCTTGTTCATCAAATTGCCTTCTACCTCATCTGTTGCTTTTATAGTAAAGAGCTTATGGAAACTATCATAATATATTTAATAATAATTTAATCATAAAAGGTAACATAGTACAAACACATAGAGAATTTTCAAGCGTTAATTGAATGTAGAGTTTCATATTAAGATTTGGCTGATGTTTATCTGAGAGCACCTTTAATAAAATACCGGTTGTTAACAGAATAAGAGCTTCCTGATTCCTACACAGTACAGTGTTTTAATTAACCATCAGCGCACATTTATAAGCATGCGAAGGCCAAACTAGAAAACGATAAATTGAAAGCGTTTGACGAACTTAAGTAAAAGAGTGTAAATTACGCAACTTGAGTAGGGGTTCTTTGATTTCAGAATTGCTTCGTAGCAAAAGAGTTTCTTAGTTATTTTATCGGTGTTGTCATTTTTATTATCTATTTCATATGAAGAAGGTTACTTACTGATCTTATAATTTGCATATTGTTGCTATTATTACCTACTTTATAGCAAAAAAAATTATACGCTGACCTTATAATCTACGTTTTTTAAAAGCAATAAATGGTAATTTAAGACTTTTTGGAACTGATTTTATTAGTGGATTATTTTGATAATGATATTCGGATATCGGATATTTTGTCTGTTATATATTCGTAACTAAATTATAAACAACTCATTAATCAATGTCTAAAAAAACAATAAATTGTCGTAATTGGACAACACTGTTCCAAGTGTGTCATAAGTTTCCGAGTTTGACTCTGGTTCCGAGTTCCTGGACATGCAGAATTTTATATAGCAATTGAAAATATTCTGCCATTCAGTACACGTGATGAGATAGTATAAGTAACTAAATCTACCTTGAAAATGCCTGCATTATCTTCATACTAAATTCACGGATATTACCTGTAACAAAGAATTTTACATTAACATAATTTGTTGGTACGAGTATATTTTCGAATTTTATGACGAACGTAATAGAAAACAATATTATACCATATAAGCGTTCATTAAACAATGTACTCTAGAAACTGCTTGTTTTCTTCTAAGGCTACGTCCCATGAACAATAATATAATGTAATATCTTGGGAGAACTCAGACACGGTTGCCCAATACCAAGCAAGAAGTAGAGACCCATGTCTAACAGTGGAAGAAGAAAAAGGTTGATAAGGATAATGATGATTAATAGGAGTTATTAACAAATTAAACTACTTCCAATGTCAATCAGCATTATGTTTTAATCGACCACTTTATGTATGTGGAGGTCTATACTTAAATCCATAGCGGCAAATATGAACCTAAATACAAAAGATATACTGAAGTTTTCTCCACTTAAGGCTTTCATCAACATAGACACGACTTTTAGGACAGAGAAATGAGGTCTAACCAGCGTTTACCCTGCCCTATATTATAAACATTTCTCTCATTTATCGAATCAAATGAGAGCCTAACATGGTATGGCCGGTAGGTGTAAGAGCGTGCGACAAATCCAAAGAAATAAATAACAAACTCCAGTTCTGTTATTATCGTATACGATATACAGACACCCATTAATTTAATTATATAAAAGAAACAAGGACCAAACGTCGATAATATTCGCTGTAATGAACAGTTACACAAAACTTATATAAATATAGAGCAAAACCCGTAAAATAAGATCATATAAAAAACCGAGCGACTGGCGTCAGGTAATTCCGCTGGTTCTGAAAGGACAAGGTAAACGGCCACCAGTTAGTTATTACGCCTGTGTATAATTATAAGTAGATAATATTTTGTTCGTATGTAAAAGTTGTTATGTATGTACTGCCAAGTACCGCTTAATACCATCGACTCTATGTGTACAAACTGTAGAGTCGATAGTATACCGCAACAGGAAATAAGGTAAATAATAGCAGATATATAACATGTAGCTTGTAACGCTATAAAGTTCGTATGTGACTAAACGTATTTATGAAAAACAGCTCTTACTGTAGCACATTAACTTCTGAAAGAATGTTTTTAAAGCAATGAGCATAGTCACATTATTGACGTAAAGAAGTTATTTCTGCTTAAAAAAATTACTAATAAACCAAAATTCAGACTATTTCGGGATATTCATGGCAGTTATTACATATACATGTAAAGTACAAACAGGCTTAGGTTAAGAAAATTGAGCGTGCCGATTTCTAAACAGACAGATAAATGAATATATACTTATGAATTGTCTGGGATCAGGAAATTTTTTGTAGCAATCAAAATGTGAGCATGTCCTTTGCCACCAAATATAATATAAAGCAATGAATTAACCACTTTACGAAGTATATTACAACGGTCAAAGACCTCTACAAAAAGCATCCATCAAGTTTAATATGCACATCATGAAGTTAAAGTGCAAATTGTTATTTCGCTCGTTCCCCAGCAAGAGCGAGCCATGAACTGAATTACACTTGCGCAACGCAATCAACGGCAGATCAAACATTTCGGTATTGTCACGCGCCGGCGACTCTACACCACCGCGCGACAGAGAAAGCAGATAAATGAATGAACATGACTGTAAGCACGTACAATTTATTGAGCGCATTTTTATAATGCGATATGATGATAATAATTATTATTATATCATCACAACAGGTCTCTTATGTTGTAGACAGAGAGCACCGAATACCAAAAATATTTCTGTCTTTGCAGATGTAACGTGCTTCTTTTAAGTACATCATTCTTTTCTACTGTTTCTCTACTTGTGTCTAACGCTATCCACATAAACCGCTCCTAAAAGATTTTAGCCCATAATGCCCGCGCTGGGCGTGTGGGTTGGGGATCGCAGAATGCTACTTCCAGCACCACCGACGCTGCTGCCTGTCAACGATCAAAACGTTTAGCCATGTCAGCGCCAGATTTAGTCGCCGTTAACAAGATCGTGATTACCGTGATAATCTAGCATAAGGTGAGGAGATATTCATTATCCAATCAACATGAATCTTTCTCTTCATATGCTATAATATATCTGTCAATAATGTAATACTGTAATGTAGGTACAATTATATAAATTATCCACAGTAATCTAATACAACAGTAGTTTGAGTAATAAAGTTGTAAATTGCAATAAATCAGTAAGGTTAGGCAACATCACTCAGAATAAGTTTATAGAAATTCGAGTATTTTAGTAGCTTAAAGAGATACCAGATAGAATCAAAGCAGAGTACCGAATATTGTTATAAAATGGCATTCATCTTTTAGTAATTTCGATAGACATCTCGTGTCCGTGCTAACAAGCGCTCTCCGCACTAGCGGGCAATCAGCCAGAACGGTGAAGTAAGATAAATACTCCTAAACAGAAAGATAACTAGGTTCTTACCAATCAGGTATTACAAAGACAATTGCGATCGTGACAAAGCTTGAAATTCGTTTTATTATCCTCCATAAGTAAAGCTAATAATATATTTAATTACAATTACAATACCTCTTTTATGATATAAATTACAAATGTCGGAAATAAGGTATATTTAAATAGATAATAATTTAAGATTATTTTCAGACACGTATCAATGTACTGATCTGATTGAATGTCAGTTGTGACAAATGCATATTTCATTGTTTGAAAAAAAAAAAATACTTTTCTTCATTGCGTCCGAAAAATTCAATGTATATATAATTTATGTGAAATTAAAATTTAGAAGCACGTCGGGACTGTAAGAAAGGAAATATTTGGGGCGTGGGTAAGATAGTTATATCCTTATATCGTTTGCTTACGATGTAAGGGATTTGCTTGAAGATGTAATAAAACTAATCATAATTATAAAAAGATCTATGTACATATATTCAGGCATACTGCCTGTGGAGATGTGAAATCAAAAATATAGTGTCTACAAAATGTACATATCGTACATATATCCATGCAGTGGACCGCAACCTACTGTGATATAATTGTATTAAAATTTATGAATTCATATGAATGTAATAAATAGGGAAAATATGAGTCTCATAATATGATACTATTTTAAGCTATTCATAAATAACAATATAATCTAATAATAATAATCGACCCATTTACAATTCCACTGTTGGAATATGGGTCTCCTCTAAAATTGAGTGGGTTAAGGCCATAGTCTGCCACGCTGGACAAATGCGGGTTGGCAGACTTCACACATCTTAGATTTTTTTTAAATATAAATTCTAAGGATAATATGTTGACAGAATTGTAAACTGATCTAAATAAAAGTGAATAAGAAAATAACACTCAGCGCTGCTAACAGTTCACTACAGTTATTGACATTTACTCAATTTATTGACATTTCGCGTAAGCTACGTGGACTGAGATCACGGAATTGCAAAACTTGCATCGTATTTGCTGACCACGATTACTTTACTTCGGTTCACATATATATAAAACTACTTATTACAGGATACCTAAATAGATTAACTTTAAATATTGCTTAAGTTCTCAGATTTGGTTCATAAGTACCGAGTTTATATTTGTGACGTGTACGGCCACGAATTTTGCTGCTTAGATGATAGCAGCAAAATCGCTATTTATAAGTTACTAAAAGATTGATTGATTTATACCATTGACACAATATAATCACTATCTTAATAAGGTTATGTCTACACGATAGAAGCAGAACAGAATAGATCATCGATCCTAATGACTGGCTTGTGTACTCAGTATATTTCTTGTTACGAACATGTATACTTGTTACATAGTAATATTAACTATGTAAATTTGTATTACAAAATTTATTTGTGTAAATTTATTTACCAGCTACTTTATTGCTACAGTCCTGATCTTACCTACTCCTAGTTGATGATCAGACGGCCGTGTAAGAAGTTGTCTCAATATGTATCAAGTGCCTAGTGCTGCTTTAACCAGTCTTCAGGTCATCGTCTTAAATTCAATTTACTTCTTCAAACAATCGCCAAATTAATGAATCGAATTTATATTTAACAACATGCACTTACTAAGTACATGTTCTTATAGAAACATTAAAATTCAAGATTAAATAAAAAATGTTTAGCCGTTAAACAGTTAATCATCCCACACCTATTATTATCATACGCCGCTCTACGTCAAAACGCCGCAAAAATTGATTTGGCATAGCGTCATAGACGACTAAGCTAAATAAACGTTTATTGAATTGTTGCAACCGCGCGCGGTGGAGCGGGACGTCGCCGTGCGGTGCACAAGTATCTCATGTACTTAAGAATATTACTTTATACACAAATAATACTTCATATACAAATATTATTATTCCCATGATACTTTCACGCCATGTGAAGTAAACGAAGAGAACAGAGTGTCTTATATCTGTATTCATAAAGCAATGATCTGCTTCTTTCAGACCTCGGATTTCAATTTTACTAATTCTGTGTAATTACATATACTTTGAATCATTGATAAATAATAATTGATCAATGATTCAAAGTAGAAACATCAGACATTATAAAATTGTCATCAAATACCTGCTTTAGCAATATGAAGGGTTATAAATAATTGTCATCAAATTGTTCTTTATATACAACATTTATGCTTTTTTTGCTGGTGTGATATAAATGTGGGTTTCTTATTAATAGCTTGATACCTTTATAAATATAATATATCATTAATTGTTAATCCGAATTTGTACAATAAATTTACATAGAATATAGAATATAGATACAATCCGAATTTGTACAATACAAACATAGGGGATGGACGTTAGGTCTGTAAGGATAGAGACTTTTTTTGCTGGTGAGCTGAGCTGAAGTTCTTGGCGCTGAATAGTAGGTGACCTACTCAGTAATTGGCCTAGTCAGATAATATAAAAATAATAATATTTCATTTGTTGTCGGTTAATTAGAATACATAAAGTTTTGGATCACGCTAAACAATTTTTTTCATGTCTAAGAAAAACTAGTCTTGCATGGTACATAACTACCCTGTGCATTCTTTCTCACTGACGCTGGTTTCGTTCAACTACTGTAATGTCCGGAAGCAAAAATAATAGTAAATAAACCGATCTCGTCTGATAGAGACCGCCTAAGTAATAACATTTTAAGCATGGTTACTACTTTTTGTACGTACTGCAAATAACTTGTTACATCGATAATTTTTTTCCTTCCTTTCACTGGTTTATGAAAGTGCTAAGACTAACTCATTCTTCCGATAGTTATGTTTCGGACATGTAGAGAGAATGGCCGATGAAAGAATTACATAGATATGCAATGTGAATGATGATGATGGAAATGCCGTAATGCGTGTAAGGCTAAAACTGAAACAACTTAATTGTTACAGTATTAATAACTTCTGTTAAATAATCGTTTTTATACAGCGCACTAACATTCAGAAAATTGCTGTTCTCGATGCTCTGTTGATATCATTAACCGAATCATTTGACCAATTTAATCATTAAATATAGAAACAACGATTTGTTCTTAAAGTTCAATCATTATTGCTGTTGAAAGCTCATATTACTAGTTGTTTGGTATCGTAAAACATCATAAAACTGTAAAACGTTTTTATTTCAGCAGATACTAAGTAATGCTTCGGACATGTATAGAGAATGAGAGATGGAGCACGTCAGGTTTGCAAGACTAGAGATATTTGGTACTCGATACTCTCTGCGAAACTTATAAGAAATATGATGAGATGATTTACATAAAAAAAATATAAGAGCATAATATTAATTTTACTTGGGACTAGCAGCCTTGCTTAAGTACTCTATTTCGGTGTATAATTAGTTGCACCGAAATGATATGAATCTAAACATGTAACTCTGATATATGTGAATACTAAAAAGTTAATCTAAATGTGTTGTAAATGTAATGAGATGTTTTTGTAAACATGGTCACCATAAAATTATGCTTGTTTGCAGATATTAAAAAATGTAATGAACGGTTATTTATATTTGAAAAGCTTGTATCGCTCTATATAAAATTTTACTAATTATAATAATTTTTATATAAATGCTTTTACATATTATATGATATAATCACGATTACACACTGATGAATAAAGTGCGGTTAAATTCTTAGAAACGAATTCGCATTATGTAAGCTACGTTACTATGGTAAGGTGTTGAAACACTTACATTCACTCTTATAAGTAAATATTAACCTGCTATAAATTTGTTCACATACATTTCGATTTAACGACGAGCGCCGAGATTAAACAAAGTTGAAAAACAAACGTGTGAAACTATCACCTAAATAGTTACGTATTTTGAGGTAAAAATCTACTTATAAACTAGTCTTCTTTGTATGAGTGTGTGTGTGTGTCTGCCATACACATGCAGCGATAGGAACAACAGAAGCTTTGCTGAGATGCGATAGATACGCGTTCTTTGATAACGCTTTCGAACTACAAATCGATATGCAGAGTTCAAACTAGCATAGATTTTCAGAAAATAGCAACAAATTAATGAAGAAACTCATACAATGTTGATAAATATGTACATGTGCCGAGGGAAAGAATGTGCCAAGAATCACTTATTCTATCAGATACTGGCTTAAAATATGCTTATCTTTAATATATAACGCAATAAGTAGACCGTCTGAAGAATAATTTTCATTGCTATTTATCTATTACACATCTCGTGCAGAACATTTCTTAACAAGACGAATAATCTTTATCTTTTAAATGTATGTTACAACGTTTATCCCCTTGCATTTTGATACAATGTTTGTTTTACAAAATCCGTTTGTTGCGAAACAAAATTACTCTACTTGTAAAGCTTATCTATTAAATCATTAACTATTTTGTAAAGTAAACACTCTTATTTATAACATCATAGTATGTTTGCACAAGCGACTGTAATAAGATAATATTACTCTTTTAAATGTTCTCAAATAACCAACTAACAAAAGGTATGTTTATCGAAATTTCAGTAGTTTAAAGAGGAATTTATAGTGCCTAATAGAGCCTTCCCCGAAGTAACAGTTTCATTGAAATTGTTGTATTAACTTTGTATCTACTTGTATCATTATCTCGCTTATTTCGTATATCATGATCGTTTTAATTTGTACTACCTTGTTATAACCTTTTTATTATAAATTATACTAAACAAACTCAAAAATTGCCGCCTGATGAGAAATAATTACTGTAGAGTATAGACTTATTCCAAGAATTTGTAATAGTCAGCAAAAAATTTTTAAATTGGACTAGCAAGTTAACCTTTACTAGATATGGTAGTGGAAAAGATGATAATCAGAAATTGCGATTTGACTAGACAATAGGGTGTGGGTTTTGCCTAAAGGCTCTTTCTTTGAATTTTAGACCACACCTAGGTCGTCACAGGACATTAAATTCATACTACCTTTAAGTAATAATGATAATAACTTTATCTCCATCAGCAGTAACAATATGTAAAGTTAATATTATACAAAACCTTAGAAGGCCGCTTATTTATTGATTTTGGCAAATGTTATCTCGTCAACTGTTTCGTTTAGAACAAATCTTGACATTTCCCTAGAATAATCGATACTTTTCTATGAAAAATATAACTCATTGTTCTAATCACCAAATCAACTGGTTTTGGACATCAATATAGCTTATCTCAAGATCCTTCATACTTGCATATTATAAGTTGGCAAGCTCTACCTGCAAGTGTAGTTCTTGCTCACACAAATTGT
>DWMF01000654.1:0-13666 GCA_018244815.1 Parelbella polyzona | reverse complement strand
TGGGTCGATTATTATTATTATTTATTTTTATTATATAAACCTTCTCTGTTTATGAGAAAATCTGTTGGTAAAAGTGGAATGATAAATAAAACATACATACATATTATATCATCTATTACCCATAGTGATAGCCAGAGATTAGGAATTTTGACCTGCTATAGTCTTGGCAGATTCCTTTCAAATGATAAAAGAGTTAACGATAAAACCATTTCACGATAATTTATTGATAGTATCAAATGTGTGGGAACTCTTCAAATAAACACATCTATCCCCCATTCCATTAAAAGTGTTCTGGATTACATTGTTTACACAAAAATGAAAGTGCATTGAACATTTGATTGCCGCTTCTCAAGCTTAGGTTTACAGTATTCATTTATCAGTTCAAGTTTATTGACTTGGCACATGAACACTTTTGTTAATTTTATTCAGTATCATGTTTATTTAACTACTGTTGTACTACTTTGTAGTTGAAATCAGTAAGACATTCAAATGAAGCTTCGAGTTAGTGTTTTCAATGTTTTCTCTGATACTATCAGTTTGAAAAAAAAATAATTCATGAAAGCGTTTTCTAGTGGCTTCTCCCTAGCCTCACTGTTGTATAAAGTATTTAAAGTGGAGATTAAAAGTATTCATTGGTTCCATGTAGTTATTTACGAGATTGTAATGAAATAGTCCAATTTCAGTAAACAACAGCCCTTTTAACAGCACATAAGACACAGTCGCTATAGCGAGCACAAATTATTAGCACATTTGTTATGTTGACGATTTCCTTTTTATTTGCTTGAACCACAGTACCCTCATCATGTACTTGGAATTTATTCTTCATATTTTTTTCTATCTGGTACATAACTATTAGCCTAATATGATACATTGTGTCATAGTAACCCTATTTTTAAATGAGAAGCAGTTGGTAATATCATCTCTGTATTTCTCTTTAAGTTCCATGAGTCATGAATGGCTGGTTAAAACCATAATTGCTTCTGCTGCCTAATTATGCAATTACACAATGAGTTTAATCATTACGATTTTTAACCCTTAAATGCTGATAGTATAAGCTTATAACAGTGGTCCATATCAGAGTAGCAGTAGTATTATGTGAAAAAGGTCAAAATTCTAAAAAGCTTCTCATATTGTTTTCTCTTTACAATTACAACTTTAGTCTCTTGACTCTTGAATGTTATTTTATCAATGTGCAGCGATATGCTTGATCATTAAAAAAAACTGAGAAATTCGACCAAATTGTTATTGTAAACAAGAAAATTATTATAATTAAATGCTAGCTGTGTCCTATGGTTTCACCTGCCGTTTATAGACAATGTATTGGTTGTCATTTTTAATTCAGACATACAGAATAAAAATAGATCTAGACAAAAAAGCAATGTCGTTATGTACCTAAAAAGTTATCAACCTACCAAAGAAAATAAAGCTATCGTGGCCTGATCGCGTAATTTTCAATAGGTTTATGCACAACCTTCTTTCTGAATTTTGTTTCTTTAATCCTAAGAGTCGTTGCGTGATGTTAAATAGCCTAAAACCTTGTCAAATAGCCTAAAGCAAATTTCAATATTATGACTGCTTTGAGCTATAAACAGGTCGTAAAACATATCAAGATAATAGTGCAATGCTTGTTTGTCTTTGTAACACACTTGGCATTGTCTGTTATCGTTTTATCAATGAAATCAAAGTGAAATATGAATGACTAATATCGGAATATTTCCTATTGTCAGAAAAGTTTATGTTGTATCAAACTATTTACATTATTATTATTTATAGTCTTTATGTAATATATAAGGGCGGTGAAGTAAGGGGTAATGATATATTTGAGATGTTTCTACCTTTTTTTACCTTATAAAAAGTCACGTTCGTCGTACACAAAATTGACATTTCGTCCCAAAACTTCGTGGAATCGTACCTATTATCTAGCCGTGATCGTACATAGATTTTTTTTTTTAAATTTAACGATATGAAACTTAGTATATCAACGTTGCAAGGAGGTCGTAATCCGGTATTGTGGTATCGAGTACCCTTTGAAGTTTTTCCCCCTATATAAAAAAAGATGTATGAGCAGTGCAGGGTTAACAGTAGCGTGTCAATTACGTGGCTGGAACGATCCGCGATGCTAAAAAAAACTCTGCAAGTGTTTACCTTTCATTATCTCGAATTGACGTTAATGACACGGTATCTCGGAGTAACGAGTCGAAAGTGGTCAGATATGCTTGATTGTGCCCGCTGTTTCATTTACAGTAAAATTTGGCACACTCGTGTTTAAATAATTCCCGGTATTGGGTACTGACGACCAGCAAAATCGTAAAGCCGTGTGTAAGTTTGTTTAATACATACATCCATTCGCTTTCAAATGAAATATCACTGGCTGTGACTGGGAAGAAAAATATCGCGGGGAAGGAATTTGCACATCTTAAAGTTCTCCATTCAGTTCTCTAAGATGTGTGACGTCTGCCTAACCCTTAGCTTTAGTCCTTCGTATTCTGAGTTGAAAGCCGTGTCCAACATGAAAACGACAAAAGGCTTGATGATAACGATACCGATACGATACGATACCTTCACTCTAGTTAGGCCTCATGGAGAAAAATGAATAGAGGCCTACTCAACGTTCATAGGTTTTGATGGTTGCCTGAAGATCAAAGGAACGAAAAGCCAGATATGTCCGGCAAATTAACATAGACTCATGCTATACACGGGCTTCAAAGCACAGAAACGCTTATGAAAACTTGACGTATCGCGCATAAAAATATAACATCCTATACAAGAACATTCATAAAATGTTCACATTTACATATTGACGTATTAATAAACAGCAAATATTATGAGCTGGCTTCTCACAACAAAGGGACTGGTATACAACTTCATTAACATACAAAACTTGGAATAAAACAAGTGATCCGAAATGATTTGATTGGTCGGACTTGTCCCGTTCGGTACATCCACAAGCCGTGCGGCGTTGCAGTGTTGCGGTGTTTCGGATTTGTGCGTTTCTCTCGTATCGTTTATGAATATATTAAAGTTAATTGATCGTACCTATATTGTGGAACGTGTTATACACGTATTGGTGCTAATTATTATTTATTCAATGTCCATTCATTCGTGCGCGAGGCGGCGCCTTCCAATCATTACGTGTGTTTACACTTAGATGACAATGTAATCGTTCGTTTCATAGATTTATGATTATTATCATCGCAATCGTTTGCGACGATGTAAATATATTGTAAAAAATATTTTGGCCTTAAACATTTTTTCCGTTATTTAGTTCGAGAAATCAAAATCCCTATACAATACTTTTATGCTTTATTTCGCTCTTTGTCGTGATTCAAATTCGTCTCTTATTCACTCTCTTCCGATCTTCTTTAGCTCTGTAAGCTTATTGGGTGTAAATATGGGAGAGGTCAATAAAGTGGTGTAGGAAAAATGGAAAAAAGAGATGCAGGTATCAGATATTGTTTCTCAATCTTCAATAGGTATGCCGAATGACACGCTTATATTGTCTGGTATATATAGGATTTTTTCATACTTTCATGTCTGATTATCATCAGTATGTATATATTAATATTATTACCATATTATAATTCCCCGCTTTTTACGGCTTATACAGAACATATAATCATTTACATGTATTAGTAAAATAACTCATGCTGCGATTTTCGCGCTCACCTCTGGTAGAAGAAATTTTATGAAAACCGGCCATCATAATGCCTGCATATTATTTCAATGAGACAAGACTACTCATATTAACAGATAAACACATATATTGTTACGTAAAAGTTTAAACAGCAATGGATTTATCAAAAAACTCTGGAGATAATACGATTTGTTATCACGAAATAATCCGCCATTCAAGGGTGCAGTTAGGTTAAACGATGTACATTTTATTGTATTTCATTTTTGTGATTTTTTGGATAACAATACTCATAGATATAATATTAGCATATTAATAAGTAGGCATTGTAATATATTGGTTATAATTTGTTTACTGCATTGTCCTATTAATAAAAGGAAATCTTAGAAGTTTTCGATTTGTTACAGCAAAATTATACGGCCCCCTAAGTTTTTGGATACGGCCTTGGATTGGGTATATTTCGCTAAGAGGTGTAATACCGTCACTTGTCACCAGTTGAATTATACGTTAGTACTATACGTAAGTACGTATAATAGTATGTACGTACGTATAATAGTATGTACCTATTATACGTACGTACGAGAAAAACTCATGTACCTACGGCTTGTTAAACTAAATAATTCCTAATGCACAAAGCCATGTGACACACATATAGAGGTTTAATGAAATCACTCGTTGGTCTGTGTCCGGACGTTCTTTTGTTCGTGCTTATTCTAATTGCTGTCCATTGGGGATCGTTCGTCGTGAAAGCCGAGCTCCACTTACTTATTTAATGTGTTGAACCTCATTCGAGCTCTTTACATACTTTATAGTGGCCTACCGCCCGAGTTTCGCTGCCGATTGTATGGGTACATACACTTGACTTCTTAATTGTGTAAAATTTTAAGCGGTTAAAAGGCGTATAGTGTATTGAAAGGCTAACTGATTCCTCAACTATTGTAACGAGACTATAATAGACCGACTTCTGTCTCGAGATGTATCTGTGAACGTACCTCCTTTGAATCTATTGCGTTCCGTAATCGTATCCTCATTTCCATTAGCTGAAGTCATCACCTATTAAAAAATATGAAGAAAAACCCTTTGATTAGATTCCAATACTCGAAACAGAATATTTGGAACATTATAAATTGGCTTTAGAGTTAGACCTAGAGTAAGGAATCTGAAATTCTAACGTCTATCTTCGCCAAAATTAGCTCTTTCGTGTAGAGTAATACCATTTATAATTTCCTTTATTATATTACCTTAATTAATTATAAATGTTTCGGTATTATTTAATCGCTGTAATAATTTATTATTAGCATACCTAACTCGATTATGAACACGATCGTTAGCATGACCTGGAACAACCAACATGGAAATTTCATACCGGTGTTACAATTTTTGTGTTATGCTATGACGAAAGTTCTGCAGGCGGAATTTTAGATTTGTCCTTGACATTATAAATTGGAACATTTGATATGTCTTATTTGTTACATTTCGGTTGTTGTTGTAACGCATGTTTTGTATTGGAAAAAAGACTTGATTCTCTATGAGACCTCTCTCACTCTCTGTAATTAGTATTTTTCCTCTTTATCCACCCCTGTTATCTTCGTTTTATTTAAGTGCAATTTCTATATCTTATCGTAGTACATCTAACCATTTCTCGCCATTTTCATTGTTCTATTCCATTTTTTATACTACATTTCGAGCTTTCTATTCCGGTTAAAGCCTCATGATTTTGTTGAATGGAATTTAACTTGAAAAAAGACATGCACAATGAGATCTGGTGAATGGTAATCCATTACTGGACTTTTTCGCTCAAAGTCACTGTCGTGAATGGTATAACAATTAGTTTTTTCTTAATTATGTCTTTTATCTCTCGTCTCCTCACTGTCTCATGGTTTATTTTTTCGTCTACAGATCACAGCAACACCCAAATCGTTTCGTTTTGTTCACGTTGCGCATTTAAATAATATACACTTTTTTCTATCGCTCAGAAATATACCTGCTATAGTGCTCGCGTCGAAGTTTATTTTATTTTCTTCAGTATTATACGCATTCTATATGTTATTATCTCTTTTGAAATATTACTTAAAATATATTTGCTAACGGATATTGGTATGTATGTATGTCGATTTTCCTCAAAAACGCGGCAAAATTGCGTCTTTAAAACATTGGTTTGATTTTCATTCCGAGATTTTATAATTTAATCAGTGTACATAAAATAATGTAAATGATAAATTTATTTTTACTCATAACTATCACGCTGTGATTAGAAATTTTATAAATATTTCTCTGAACTACGAACACTTGTCTTGCACCTATTATGTTCGCCGTTTTTTTATTTCCCATAAAATCTTTTCCCCATTGTTCTTTTCTATAATTATAATTCAAATGAGAAACAACTCGTTGGAATCTCTGTTCTCAAGGTCTCGTTTAATAAGGACTTTTATTATGTTTCATTATCGTTTGTTTGTTGGACGAGGTAAAACACCAAAAAAATTCGTAAGGAAATATTCAAAAAGTTTAACGATATGCAGGAATCCCAAGTAGGCTGGGTTGTTTCGTTTGACTTGAATTTGCAATTATATGGGTATTACATGAATAACATAGACGTAAATTATTATGGTGGCCATGAAATTAATCGTGCAACCATAAAAAAATAAAAGTGCGCGCGGCTCGCGAAAGGCAATCACAGTTCCGACTGCAATAATTTTTAGGGCCCCTTGAAGTATCTTCCATTGTAAAATGTAATACGTTTCTGGTTTTGCTCTCTTCGAATTTTATGGGTGTCAATAGTAAAATAATAGACAACGGGAAACTGCTGGTTTCGGAAGGCCCAGCCCCAGGACCGGGTGGAGTGGCGCCGATTGGGGGAGACCTATGTCCAGCATTGTATATCTAGAGGCTGACGATGATGATGATAATGATGAATAGTAGACTTTATTTACAAAAATTGCAAAATGCAATGACATTAAATTTGACTACAATTTAATTATATGAAGTAATTGTGTGATTCGTATTAATACATTAATATATCCAGGGTATGTTGTGGACACATACGTAGCTTACATCCTGCATGATAACAGGCTCCGCAGTGTTTGATAGCGGTTTCTACATACAGGACATGGTTTAATGACGTCATTACTTGCGGTTCAATATGGTTCATTTTTTGTATCGAAAAATTGTAATTGTATCAGAACCACACCATATCATGGAATATTTAACCTTAAATAACTTTTTTAAACGAATTTCATTTTGCGCAACCGTTTGACTTCAGCGATTTGTGACATAATCATTCGGTTGTTATTGTTATCGTGCTGTTTCGAGTTTGACATCGTGTTTCCTACTTTTCGGATTTTTTTGTTTGATCTTTGATAAAACAATTTCCTTGCGTTCATTAAGTGCGTATTACAATTGTTTTGAGACATTGGAATGACTAAAACAATTGCAGTATTTCCTAACAACAAATTTAGTGAGATATCACAAGGTATATGATACATGTTTTCTCTTCCTCCTACCTGTACACCAAATTTGTAACGTAAGAAATTTGAAGATCGTGCAAGGAGTGTGATATAAGCGAAGCAAAAAATATACAAAACGAAAGATTCAGCGACGACCGCAAGACGAACGAATCTCGTTTCATTTGGGCGTTTCAGTTTGTGAACTAGAGCGCGCCGAGTTCAGACTGAGATCTACTTAAGGGCCCGCAAAAACGGAACGGGTAATACGAGATTCATAATGTGTATTATATGCAGTGTTCTTACTGCCTAAACATGACGCAAACCAGTTTTGGACGGCCGCAGCACTCGATGAATTGTGCGTCCAGCGGCTTGATGGAACAAAAGAATTTTTACATAAATATTATAGGCTCTGTCCTTAGCATCTTACATGTTATATATCTTAATTTTCTCAATAAAAAACTTCCTCTTAATGCATCTGCATAAATCATCTTCACTGCAATGAATTTAAGCTTTAGAAGAATATTTTCAACTTCGTAATAGATAGACTGCAATATTTTTGTACTGATCTAGAAACATCGATCATATTTTATAGAGATGTTGCGTTACCACTTTTAGGTCAGTTAAAAACTGTTTCTGTATGTTATTATATAATTTCCTTGAGTTTGGAAGTATTAAAGCCATATTTCCCTGAACCTTTAAAAATAAGCTCGCAGACACGCCGACCGCGGTGTCGTATTCAAACAACTGTATTAACTTGTCATAATATAATTTTATATATGTACAAGTTACATCCCTATTTGACGCAATATTGCGTGCATTTTAGTGTTATTCGTTCAAAGTTTTACGTGAACATAAGCGCTTACTATGTATTGGTTCATGTGTAATACTTTCTATAAATCTGATGTAACGTAGTCTATGTGAGAATTCTAAACTGTTGCGTTACTCTACCCTTCTCCTCGATGTTCCGGTTTGGTTTGATTTGTTTTTCCGTTCAGTTGGATTTGTTTAATTTACTCGGCAAAATTCGTTAACCAATTATTTGTTCATCTAATTATTGTCGTATTAATTAAAAGTTTTTGATCAACGCTTATTATTGGAAGTCTGTTCTCTAAAATAGCATGTTAGAAAGATAGGAAGAAAAGAAAGAAATAGAGAAATACCTACGTAAGAAATAAAGAAACAAAAATAATATTTACGGCACCAACGTGCAGTAAGTAGGAAGAATACGTGAATCACCGTTAATATATCACACTACAATATAAAACCAAACATGAATACATATTTAAATGATCGTAGATTTACTGGATCATTTTAACTATATGAGTCTCTGAAATCTATACACTGATTTTCCGCTACCTTTACAAGCCGACATGGTTCTATTTACGACACGATTTCCATCACGAAACCAATCGGCTCGATGACATGATAATTGAACATAAGGCTCGGTTCATATGACACCTTTTATAAATGATTGCGAACCCACAGAAATGTCTATTTTCGTCTACATTGATTTCAAAGTTCCCTTTAAGGTCGTTCACATGAAACGCAAAATCACGTTGTCTATAAACGGCATTATGTGAACTCAGCCTTATATTGTACGTACGCACATATGTGTCCTTGTAGCCAATTACTGTAATATTACGTCTCGTTAAATATTATCTTCAGTGCGATCTTTATAATAATAATCTGCGCCGTTTTTTTTGTTAACGGCCTCTATACAAATATTACATATAATAACGTCACGCTTGTATTTCCCCCAAGTGATAGATAGAGGGTTGTATGTATTACATCTACTTTTCACGAGTTATGTCATACCTTTCATGGAATAGGTGGTAAGACTTAATTACCACATATCCAGTCAAGTGCAAACTCCGAGCTATCGAAGGGAAATTCAAGTTCGAAAATGAAACGAATAAATCGAAAAAAAAGAACTGATAATGTTTTGCTCAACCCGACCGTTGCTCAGCAGTCCACTAGACCATAGTTTCTCAAACTTATTTCATTTCCTGCCCACTTTACGATGCAATTGTTTTTCAGCGTCTCGCAAAGCTCTTTATATATTTTAAATATACCGAGTGGGTCGTACAAATCTTATCATTATGCCGACAGATGAACTATAAATAGTTTTAAGTGTATCTATTCTTTACAGCCCCCCTTGCAAATGTCCGGTACCCGCAAAGATACTCCCTATATATTGTCCACTTTGAGAACTATTGCATCACAGACCTATAAGCCAGTCTATAGAAAAATGCGGACTTAAATGATTAACGCTGAATATTACGACGGTTACTGGTTTCGCCATAGTATCTTATTTTTAGTTCGTTGCTTGTCCTGAAGGAACGTGATCGATTAAACAGAAGGCGCGTTGACCCGTAAATATGTATAGTAGTAAGTCGGCGTAGTGTGTAGGGGTTGTAATTATAAATATATATAAACATTAAAGTATTTAATTCTGTGATTTATATTCATATTATAAGTGAAAGACTAATTAAACTGTCTCTGTTATGTTTTCGTGTTAACACTGCTTAAGTGTTTTTGATTAAGTTTCATTTAGAGATAATTTGAACTATGAAACCGCATAACCCGATCCCTTACGTCTTTTCACTGCCTCTTTGGTCGAGTTGTGGCGAGCGCGACTGCCGATCGGACGGTCTTAGGTTCAAATCCCCGGGTCCCGTGCGTCTCGTCCTCGATTTTTCTCATTTAGAATTGTTAGTAGTGTCTTGGAGTCTGGATCTTTGTCCGGTGGATGGCAATAGACTCACCAGCTATTCCATGGGTCGTAACCGTAACGGGTGAAAAGTGGGAGTGTACTACACTCTACCTCTTCGGGGATTACAGACGTAATGTTATGTTTAAAATTATTTAAATAGGCTTTTCGTGTGTGTCTACAAAAATACGTGTTACAAGTTCTTAGAGCTAAAATCACTGTACTGTTGATCAAAGACAATGTTAAGGTTGAAGAGAATGTCAATGGTACAGTCGAATGAAGGGTTAAATAAATAAATATAATAGCTTAATGATAGACAGGTAAGAGGACGAAGTTCGCCCTTTGTTATGGCTGCTTATTATGTGCAATAAGGAGTAAATAAATAAATCAATAAATAATAGAAGAGAGAGGGTAGGAGAAATGGTAATGGTCACCGCAATAAATGTTAAAGGCTCTGAGTACAAGGACGAACCCCTTCCTTGTGAAGTATAATATATATTTTTAGACCCCAAGTCACGGCAACCTCGGCCGATTGTAGATTACTTCCGTCCCCGTATAACAAAGACTATTGCTATTCGCAGTGCAGGGGTGCGCGCTGACCTCCCGACTCCCACGCAACTTGATTACTATTAACCGCATTTTATATATAGACATATATAAAGTTTAAATGTCGCACGGATTTGTTTTGCTTAGCACTGGCTACTGAGGCCATAGGCTATTATAGCACTGACGACTGACAATAAGAAGCAAATTCTAAACAAGAGTGTTTAGGCAAGAGTGTAGACTCGAGTTACTTAGACACGCGTGTATACGCACTTTCCATCCGAGCGTGCTATATCCTAGGCTGCACGTCGCATATCATTAGGTAAGATTGTAGTCAAACGCGAGGTTATTGCCTAAAAATATCCTGTTATGAATTTGTAACTACAAAGACTGCCTCGTTAGTCGAGTGGTTGCAAGCGCGACTAGTTAGTTACTTGGTTAGTAAGTCAGTCAGTCTGTCAGCGGTATCTGCCTAAGCAACCAAGTCATTTTCCACTGTGTATCACGTGAAGACTGCGAGATAAAAATAACTCTTTATCGTAACAGTATTAAATAAACGTTATGTCATAATACGGACAAGTTACATAATATAACGATTATGTCATATGAGTCAATGTAGCTATATGATACGTACACGGGCGCTTTTCAATCATATTGTACGATTATCACGATAGCATATGAAATTTGCCTTCCTTGATTTCTTTGTATCGGACTTAAGAAGCTAAGAATGTTTATAGGGTAGTTTTCGTTTTAAATTCTTACACACTTGAAACTGATTCTCCTATTCAGAATTTATGAGATATTGAAGGAGTATAGTATCTACTATATAAAAAAACATGATAAATCTCGTATCGAAAGTCATAGAACCCGTTTTGCGATTTTTAATTACTGAAGTGCCATTGTTGAAGCTGTACTCGCGCTAAGCAAATTCACTTCAATGCCATTTTTGAATCGAGAGTTTTGATAAGCACATTGAGATACAGAGATATTTGATTATATTTTGTCCCTAGCAATAGACATACATATGTCTGTTTCGTTTAAGTTTTAAATTGAGTTTTCTTTTTGATATTGGTCACTGATGCTCTCAGGCTGGTTGTATATATTTATTGTCATTTGGATAAACAGACTGGTCCAAAATGTATTACGTTGTGATTTACGATATGTACTATCGTTGTTTTCATATCATCAGGCCTATAATTGCAAAAGGGGCGGGCAGAGGAGTGTAGTAAATCCCCACGTTTTATCAGTTACGTCTTACGTCCCATGGAATAGGTGGTGATTCTATTGTTTTCAATTCATTCTTTACATTAATTTGCACTAATATTTTAATTTTAATTTCAATTTGCAAATATTTTTTATAATAGACGTCTAGTTTCTGAAAGTCAATTTTGATTACGATGCTGGTAAAGACAGCAAAGAAAGAAAATCATAATCTCCAATTGATTAACACCAGCTCCTTTCAATATAGCTTCGTGGGCTCGATGATTATTACTTCCAGGATCTATTCAAATCACTCCTCGTATTTGTTCTTTTCAATACGCAATGGATTAATATCCTTGGCGTGGTTTTCCCGCGCGTCTGTAGATTGCAGATGAAAATATTATGTACCTACTATAATATTACGGTGAAGAGTTTGCTTTATTCGCTTTAATAGTAGTTTTGTTATTTGCAATGCTATTACTATATATATCGCGTTTTTTTTTTTAAACAATTTGAACTCCTTTTAATTTTTTTTTTGAACCTATCAAACTGGCAGGCAACTCTGGCATGCAAATGGCTGTTGACGACCATATAGGTACACCATAGACAGCTGCCACCTATCGTGTTTATGTTTAATGTAACGTCATTATTATTAGTGTCAGATATATGGTTTCAAACCGATATATGGAGATTGTATTTGTCAGAAAATGAGCTAATACGAGACAGTCGCATCCGGGTCTTATTGTTAGTATCAAAACGCTTTTCCTGTTCACAGTTTCTTCTTCTTGAAAAATAAAGAGTTTTAAACTAAACGCAAAAGGTTTTGAAAGCAATGTATGTTATTAACCATATATACACACTCATGTTAATGTATAGTTCGACAAACAGATAGACAGGCGACCTGACAGTAAATTCAAATTCAAATTCTTTTATTCATTATAAGGTATAATATACCGTAGTAAGTAACCGTTGCCTATAAACTTTTACAATATTCTAAGAGTGGCTGTTTTTTTATTGAGAGCTCTTTTTGCGTTTCTTCTAGTTCCATGTATAACATAATTCTCCATATACATAGACATAGACATGTTCTCACTATAAGTGATCCGGGAAAAAAAATTGAGAATAGATGTCGCTACCGTCGTGCACGCAACAAGTTAACATTTTCCCCCCATTGTGATGCGTACGTGTATTACGTATATTATGTAGTTTGTTAGGCGTCGTTGCGTGTATTATATTGTAATCCGTTTACCTAATACAATCGCAGGTATTGTTAGTATCGCATATGTTTCTCTTTAACATGGTGCGTGGGTAGGGTTGCCATGCGGAGATGCAATATTGTCGAATCGTGTTTTATGCGTTTTACAGGCTAATTCTTTGTAGATTTTAATACTTTTGTAGTCATCAATAAATTTTAAATGGTTCGTTATGTTTTTGGTAATTATAAATTCTTTGTGATAAGACTAAAAGTTTCGCAAATAATTGAAATATTTGTCAACTTCGGATTGATTCAAATCATTCGAACAAGCATTTTTTAGATCAGGGATGAACGTCAGTTTCTTTCCTGATTGTATTCTTATCAGTATAAGAACTATTTGCAGCCACAAACAAACGGCATCAATATGCCGTTTGATTTTGGCTGCCTATTTTTCGATTTTAAAGTTATGTTGTGGCAACCCTGTTTGATATTTGTATCGATACCGCCATGTGTTCATCATCCATTGTGTACACGATTTTGGTGAGCTCCTCCCGTGTCAAGGTTGGGTTGGGACCTTGGTGCTATTGAGCGCTATGGGAACCAGATCTGTTTATTCGCACCGCAATTACAGTCCATACTCCATACATCTCTCACTGCTTTGTCGAACCCAGATATTTAAAATGATTTTCTTGTCCGCCTGCCATGAATCTTCGCGCAATAATCATAAATGTTCTCCCTGTACCTATTTAACGTAACATCACCGAAGGAGTAGGCACAGGGATGTAGTACACTCGTGTAGTACCTTTTATCAGTTACCTTTACGTCCCACCATGGAATAGGTGGTGAGCCTAATGTCCTACACTTGGCACAGGTCCAGATTCTGAGCCTCTGCTACAAATTTCTACTAGAAAATTTATGTTACCAAAATCCAATAGTACCCAACT
>DWMF01000653.1:0-13669 GCA_018244815.1 Parelbella polyzona | reverse complement strand
TTAAGATTCGCTTCCATGTAAATATACCGAAGAATAATACTGGCAAACGATTTCAAACAATTTGCTCCCTTTATTGCCTCAATGAAAGCTAGCATAATTAGTTCACGCTGTTTTAGGCTATAACGCTATTCAATATTATTGTAGCCATCCACTATGTAACATCTGCTCGTGGGTCGAAATGAAACGTAACTTCGAATATAGGATATCGAATAACATTTGTTGGACTAATGTTTTGCAATAATTCAATTTAACTAAACAATTAGTACATAGCTTTACATTATATTATACATTTTAAAAGCCGTCCTCTGCAATTCCCAACCGGCACGCCCAGCGTGGGGATTGTGGAAAAAAACCCTCAGGGGAAGTCTATGTCCAGCAGTGGACTTACGAGAATGGTAAGGTAGTTTCGTTTAAGATTCAAAATTCTATTTAACCATCCATAAATGTACCTAATACTAAATCATCCATTAAAATTATGATAGTATACCTACACAGTAGGTACAAGTTATTTAACCAGATAGTGGTATTGTGATCATAAATTTTCAAAAGCCAAAGCAATTTAATCTTAGTCTAGTAACATTGCCAAGGACAAGGTACTATTGTTATTTAGATAAGGTAAAAAAGTCCCCGGGGAACTCAAACGTAATGGGCTTACTAATGAATATAAGATTTAGGTTCCAACATTATCCGTGGGAGCTATTAGGTATTCACTAACGTATTTTATTTCCCCGAATAGATAATTATCAGAATAAAAATATTTGGAAATCGCAAGTTGCAAATGATTTTTTTGGAAATTAACCAATTATCCACACCAAAGACATACAAAAGTAAATACATAGCCGGGTCCAGAATATACATATAATAAACTACAAAACTAGATATTTGAATTTTATTGTATATTTACCGGGAACCTAGACCGAAAATCTATTAACACCATTATCTATTATCTAACTGAACCGACTAGGCTTAACAGTCCTCCCCAGCACGATTCAAGTCCGCTATTTATAACCGTAGATATATGAAAGCTGTGGAATGAGATTCGTTAGGATGTGTTTACGGTACGCTATAACACGTGGTTCTTTAAGCGCAGGATAGAAAGTTTCTTAAAGACTGGCAATTTCCAAGGTATCCGTCGGCATTGGTGATCGCCATATTGGCATCACATTGGCTGTCAGGTTATTTCCCAAGCTTTTACTTTCGAAAATCGCAGAACCTCTAGTCAAATATCGATGCTTACTTTCTACTAAATATTATCATAATAAATACTATTAAATGATGAACAGTATTGATTAATTTTAGTCTAATCAATAATGATGTCACACTGTTAATTGCAATTCTTAGTATTATCAATAAAATTACATTTAGTAATAAAAACGATTATGTACATTGTGCAGTTTAAAAGAGTTAGGTATATTAAATACAAATGCAAAAAAATATTTAATATTCGTAAGAAAAATTCCTATTGTTCAGAATCAGCGTTGATGTTCGCTAAAGCGCAACATAGGACGCATTTTGTTGAGGAAATTTATTCGCACGGAAGAATGGAATGTTTCTGATGTATCAATGGATCTATACGAAAAGGTGAATTCAGTATCGGTGAGTATTCAAAAGTCATCGTCGATTTTCTGGGCCCTTTCATTGTACTCCGAGGATCATCCGAAGCAGTGGCCGCCATTCGATGTGAAAGGAGAATAAATAAATTTATGATCGAGATCGTCAGATCTATTGTCGTTCGTGACCGAGTCGCTACTAAACTCGCCAACACGTCAACGATATTTACGAGCAGACTATTTCAACATGTCACAATATTGCGGGGACATTGAATATCTGATGAAAATCAACGTACAGCGAACAGCTACAATAACAACTGACTGAAATAAGTTACTGGATAAGTTAAGGGTAGGGTCCGCAAACCCGGCCATGTTTATCTTTAATTTACCGTCTTTGTCGGCCGTACCAAAGCATCGTGTATTGTTTAATACCTCTTAATAACAATGGGGTTAAATAATTTATATAGAACGTTATCAACAACAAATTCCCGCTGGCAGCCAAAGTATACAAACTCATTCGCGTTGCGATCTCGACATTTACTCATCGCGAACTTTTAATTACACTAATTAAATGTTGTAGACTAATTAAAGTATCGTACTTGTGGAAATTTTATCTCAATTAATATTGAATTAATCTTCAAGGATTTCTATGGTTCGAACGTAAATAGAGTAGGTATACAGGTTGATCCATTAGCGACAACGATGTGATTTGAACAATCAACATTTTACCTTTGCTCCCGAAATACTTTTAATCTGCTAACGACTCAAACGTATTGTTAATTTTTTTACCGTAAAAATGTAAAAAATAAACTGTACAATACATACAATCAATTGATTCAAATATATGTAGGTATATATAACAATCCGTTCAGTAGCGATGTCTGTACGTACATTAATGTAATAACGCCGCCGGCAAGCAATTTAGTTTAAACGCAGAACGCAACGTTTTTTAATACTCTCGCATTTTATAAAATTACCGTGAGCATTTGTAAATGCCTCAACAAATCAAACCTTTCCCGGCGCAGAGGCAAATGCTCTGAACCATAAAATTTAGTACTGTCGACCCGTTTTATTATTACTGCATATAAATGCTGACAGAGTTACTGTATTAGTAATTGGATATATTGCTTACGATATTTCTATGTAGTTAATGTGACCTTGTTCGTTCAAATACTCACAAATCTTTTAAAACTCTCAAGGAATGTTACAATGAAATAAACACATTTGAGCTTTAAATATCAACATTTTAATTTAACTGCTACACATTAACATCTCAGCCACAGGCACTGAGAGCAGCCCTGTTTTTGTTAGACCGTACTAATTTAACGAGTATTGATTACGACAGTATAAATAGTTCACCCTCTTGCTTAAAAACTTTACATATACCTGAGAACCTTTGATAAAATTCAAATAATATTAAATAACAGGACGGGTAACAACAATAAAAAGATACGTGTTCTTAACGCCAAATCATAGTCTGGTGAGCGACATTTTTTTTTATATGTAAATAGTTTATATTATGAAATTGTAGCTGGACTACAAATGCGAAATACAACAATTGTGCAAGTGGTCAAAATAAATTATAATTATAAATTCTAAAATCCGTGCCCTACGATCAACCCGCATGAACAGCGTGGGGGGGTTACAGTCAAAAGTCCCCCAAGGGAGGCCTATGTGGCCTGATTATCATATGAGAAAAATGTAGACTTATATAACTACTTGGAGTATACCAATATTAAGGAATATATGTGCGCAAAGCATTACTATTTGACGGGGAACATTTTTTATAATATTTGGTGTAAAAATATTAGTACATAATAAATAATAGACACTCTTCTGCCTACCGCTTTGGGAATACAGGCGTGTTGTTACGTTAATAAAAGGAATGAGTTATCGAAAATATTTTATAATATATATTATCTCCGCTGTAGCGTCACAAATTGAATGCGCCCAGAGGAACCGATTAATTACAGAGAGCCGTTAAAATATAATATAAAAAGATTTAATCTTTTCGTAAAACAGCACTTTTTAACCCAACAGCAACAGCGGCCCGATCAATCATGCCATAAATTTGTTACATTTATGATTATCATTTTTTTTTTAAATCTCCTTTGCACTAAAGAAATGTTCTGTTGATTCATTGATTTAATCTATTACACTCTAACATTTTGGAAAAATCTATGTATATTTTTTACTAACCACGATGTTTATTCTTGCAGTACATTAAAAATTTTGGATAACGTTGATTGTTACAACGTAATCTGGAAATATGTAGTAACAGGGTCTGCGGGAGATTTAGTTTTCCTCGCAGTACAGAATCCACACGTGATATATTTATTCTGAAATGTGTAGGATTAGTCAAAGCCACAAAATAATTTAATTATTAATGATCCACGCGACACGGCGCTATGTATAACACAAAGACAAATATACAAACACCTTGGAATAAATTGAAATAGTCTAGAAATGAGCTGGCAGTGATGTTAAGAATTCAGTGAATTGTAAATTGTAATCTGTAAATTGAAAAACAGACTGAAACGTTTATACGGAATTAGCTTACATTTTTAGTCGATAAAATATTGAAGTTGGATATATATACATAAATATATACGCATAAACAGACTCGTATTTCATACGTAACATCAAAAAAAATATAAAATCCAACACTAGAATCTGTTGTGAAAGCAACGATTGGAAAACCAGATCAATTTTCACTTATTGTAAGACTAACTGCGTAACCTGCAGGAACGTAATAAAATACTTATTACCTCAATACTAAACGCCTGAACAAGAACGTCTAACTGAAACAATTAAAGCCACATGGAACATGCATTAATCGTAGAAATGGAATTACAAATTAAAGTGAACATGCATACGTATAGGTGGCTTCAATATAATTATTTGGCAAATGTACTACACGACTTAGGATCGAAAATGATTTAACCGCTATATTCTAATACTGGTACGAAGCTGCTCGAAATTACGCATGTTAAGAAACATAACATGTAACATCACGCCTGTAATCCACGAAGGAGTAGGCAGAGGAGTGTTATACACTCCCACGTTTCACCAGATACGTTTACGTCCCATGGAATAGGTGGTGAGCCTATTGCCATACACCGGGCACAGATCCAGACTCCCAGTCACTACTACAAATTCTAAATGAGAAAAATCCAATAGTACCCGACCTGGGATTAGAATCCAGGACCTCCCGATTGGCAGTCGCGCTTGCAACCCCTCGACCAAGAAAGCGCGTGTTACCAAAGTCCTATACTTATGTATATACGTACGTAAGCTGATTAAAAATGGCGAAAAAATCGATAGACATTATGCATTCATTCCGTTGTAGATAAGTATTTACATAGCAGACAATATAGCGAAGCTTTCTTAACCCATCTATAATACAGAAAAGCAACAATTGCGCGAGGTGAAATAGGTCATGAAAAATAGATGGGAGAGGAACTTTTTGCTGAAAGAAACACAAAGCAAGAAACTACGTTGGTTAGAGCTTTGCTTGTTTTACAAAAAATCTTCAAGTTCCGTACCTGCACTCGCTGCACTTTGTTCTTTCCCTTTTTTATCCAAAAACATAGTGAAGATGTTGTAAACAAAGGTCGTTTATCTTAACGTTCAGTTTGCTCCGTTATTTTTTCTGTTTACAGAACGTTGTGTGTAAAAGAATTTGTCTTTTAAATACATATAGTTTTAATTATAAAAAGAAGAGTACAGCATTGTACCTTTGTGACTAAAATGAGGATCTAATAAATAAATAAACCTCGATTGTGACTGTGTCTATTTCGTAACTGTATAATCCAAATATTTCTCAAATGTTTCATAAACCTGATGTAAATATTATCGACTATCAATCAGTATTCGACGCTGTATACTTTGCTCATATTTAATCAGATCTGTTATTCAAAAAATTTCATTAAACATTATAATTTTATTAAAACATTAGAATCATTTTAATACATATGTAAATATTACTTTGACAACTTAAGGAAGTTATGTCCAAACTACCAAGGCTCACTTGGTAAGCTATAGTTTTAAGTGGTCAGAGATTAAAGAAAAGCAAACCTGTGTCCAATGATACAATGCTAAATAAATTAACAATATGATGATGTTGATTAAAAAATTTGCTATTCATTTCTAAAATATCTTACGTCTTATAAACATAAACTAAGCAAATAAGTGATTTCATATATTTTCTTAAATAACATTGTCGTCAGTTTTTCTAAAATTTGAGAAGAAAAAAAAACTACTATAAAAAAATAAATTCCATGTTGACCCTCCAGTCTTTCCTCTTTGTCGTCTATTCTCAGAGGCCGCAGGCAAATCCAAACTGAACAGAAGTTCAACAAGTTGAACCGAAGTTAGACTGCTTGAATATTACGAGTTCGATTCTCTAAAGGCAAACAACGACAATCAGTTCTTCGAACTTGGCAACATTGACATCGGAAGTTCGGATCTCGAGACTAGCACCAACTAGTTGAAGTAATCCAGTTCAGATTTAGGCGCAATATTTATATGATGTATGTGACAAATCCTTGTTACGTTAGATAGTTTAAATTGGCCTGTTACTTCTGTCGGTGTAGATGCATAGTTGTTATTGACCAGACAAATATTTGTTTACTGAACACGATTAATTGTTTTGTTCTTTGATGTGAAATTAACTTTATAAATAAGTAATTAGAAAACATTAAGGTTTGTTTACTATAGCACAGACTCTTCCTAGTTTAGGGTCAAAGAGCCATATGTCACGTTGTCCCGGGATATAATTGTTTTTATGATAAGCTCGTTTCTTGAAATGACAATAAATCATTAATGACACAGTGACTATTATGTTTTTCTATTAATTACAATTGTTTTGCTATTAATTATACTTAATTTTCCAACTCTTATTCCATGCTGGAACATTTGTACACTTGTAACTGATGAAACGTCAGAGTGTACTATATTCCTCAGTCTATCTCTTCGAGCATTACAAGCTTGATGTTACATAACTTTCTGACCATTCGTTTTATTTCATGGAAATAAATACGCTTCCACATCAAAACATCTTTCAAATATTTTTTATTTTATAAATTAGCATAAAATATGTATGTATTTAGCGCTGAAAGGCCTAAAAGAAAAACAATTTTTTCTGATTCCCGTTCGTGTTACGTAAATATTCCTCTTTCGTAATTCGTATGATGTAAAAGAATTGTCATACAATTGTGAGCCTTTCAATTATGAAATTTTGCTTCAGAAGAGTTCGGGACAGAGGCACTTTTTACCTGTTCTCGTGTCTTCACTTATTTAAATAATGTACGCATTTTGATATTCCGAATTGACTTTTGTGTACATCAGTACAAATTAAACTATTATTTAATAATCAAAATAACATATGAAGCATTTAATGTAAACTTATTTGCTTTTATTAGTATCTAGATCTCAGTGTTTCATGGATTTCTATAAAAGATTTTTACTTTATTATCTTGTCACAACAAATAGCGACTCAGTAGAACGTGTGCACGAGAATTGTAGACTATATTTCTGTATTCTATAACCAATGTTGAATACTTAATATTAAAGCTAAAGCCCTTACTGACCCTTAATAAATCTTGAGCTCTGTAAAAATAAGAGGAACTTCGTGTAATGAAAGTTTATCCAACCCAAAGAATATCGTTTTTTTGCGGAGACCACCGAAAAAAGCAATAACAAAAATATATTTTTCTAACGCATTACGTCGAAACGCAAAAAGGATAGTCGAAGGCAAATATTGGCCGATATAACATAACATACGACGCTATTGAGAGCACATCTGCGGAATGTTGACTTTTCATTTCGTTTTCAATATCGATCATTTTACGCGTTACCTAATCGAACACACAATGACGTCATAGAGGTAGTAACCAGCAGATGAAAATGTAGGCACGGCAGTTAAAGAATTTGAATTTTTTTTAAAACACATCATTACACCTATATCTTTATAAGATAACGTTAAATCTAGTATTATGTTAATTAAAATAAAATACATACATTACATGACATGAAACAAATACGCGACATCACTTCGAAAGTCGAAACAAAATTATACCTCTCTGTACACTTACTTACATGAGAGCTAAAAAGGATCTGGTTACGAATCTTTATTGTAGAAATAATAAGTTCGCAAACTTATTGAAAACTCGAAAAGGAAACGTTACAAGTAATCTCATTAGCCAGCTCAGACTCGTACAACACTTTTGTAACAACCGTCAGAAAAATTAAATTTGGAAACGGAATATGAAAAGAGTAAGACTAGCACACACAGTATCTAAGTGTAAGAGAATAATAAAACACAAAACGTACGTTACGGGACGTAATTTACGTTAGAAATATGGCTAATTTATTTTACTACAATTGTTATAGGTACTTCACGCTAGGTCCCTTACGATTAGGCAGAGAGCGCCGAGTGATAAATATCTATAGATGTACACGAGAAATAAATTCGCTGCTATATTATTTATTTGCATATTAGTCTTTATAAATTGCTTAAATTACTGTCTTATTGCATAGCTTATAAATACTCAAACTCTACATTCAAGGCGCGCTAATTAGATGTGGGTAACACATACACATACACAACTGTTAATATAATCTAAACACAGTATAAACTGATTTATTATTATGGATTGTTAACAATAAGTCATAATGTAAAACGAGCGCCACAAATCGAGTAGAATTTTTTTTTTCATTTAAATAATGGAATATATTATGGAAATATTTATTGGTGAGTCATAATGTCAATTGACCTCAAGCTTTCAATAACTCCTTGACCCTTGAATGGGTGACAGCTTGTGGTAAATCACAATCGTTTCAGTTTTTCAAAAGACAGCAGTCGATTCCATCGACATCTTTATATTACAGTCGTCAAACTGCGCAGAAAGTTTTAGGAACAACTGCAATTATCCAAAGGAACGGTTAAGCACTAACGCTTACCTGCATTAAACTGTGCTGGAGCAGCGTGGTGTATGTTTTAGGCTTTCAGTCACAAGAAATAAAAGTTAATTTGTTAGACACAGAACACACAGATAGATCCGTACGTTAGCACTGTGTTTACTAAGAACGGGAAAAGTAGCGAGTTAAAAGCTAGCAGAAATTCGAAAACGGACCGCTACCATAATATTGATGTTACGTACGTAATAAAAACATCAAAAAACAATATTTAAGCAATCAAATTGGCCACAGCCACAACCGCTCCTTTATTTTAGCATTAATATTCATGACTTCTCCCTTAGCCACCCTTTTTGCTAACTGAATATTTTTTTAATTTATTACAATTTTGAATATCCATGTAACATTGATTTATACAAAGCAAAAATTGAGAATAATTTTAACGAATCAAAAATGAACACGGAATTTGTACATAAATAAAATAGATTTAATAATTTCGATATTACGTACGTACGTGGAAAAATAATCAATTTACAATATTTTTCTTCATTATTTTAACTTTTTTTTTAAATGAATCACAAACGGCTACTGTCATTGCCACCCAAAAACATTTTCACTAAAGACACAATTATGTATCATACACCAATTTAAGATTTTTTAAATTTAGAACATACATATTATATCATGTTTTTTTGGTGGAGTGACGATATACGCAAAGCGGCTAGCATTCGAGTAACAATAAGGCAATATTCAGCATTCATATATTTTTAAGTAAATTATGTAACCCTACTATTTATGTACAGTTTTCAATATGAAGGAAAACAAAAAAAACGTTTACTACTCCCAATTTTCATATGGCAACACAATAACATTGCTTCGCCATTACGTTTGAATACTTTTCGTTTTCCAATCAGAATTTTCCCTAAGGAACGGGTTATATTTCCGGAAAAAAAGGTATTTTGAATTCCTGTATATTTTTATTTCCTTCCGACTAAAAATACAACATAATCAGTTCGTTGGTTATTTTTCTAAAGCCGTGAGAGTAAACCATGGTAGTTACACGTCCATTATAATGACGTCATTATTTATTTTTTACGCCCCAGTGGCCGTCACAAACGATCACAGCACAGTGTGCGGGTACAAGCACTGGATAAAAATTCATTTCTACTTCGGATAAAAACTGTATGCCATATTAATGAAATCCAGGTGATTCTGTAAAATAAATTATTTTTAAAGTATAACCGTTTGCTTATAACAAAATAAAAATAAATAAATATGTAAGATAACAAGCTTAAATATTGATAGGTTACATTACTCGGCTGGGTGAAATACTTGCGTAACTCTGAAAGGCTTTTCTAGAATACATGATGGCGTTTTGTCCGAATTTGTTATTAACAAACGCTTTATTTATTAAAGGCCTTAAGGACTGTAATAAAATAAAACTGCCAAGATTTAAGACATGACCTCCAATTAAAAGAGATATTTTATTTGCTATCTACATAACAGAAGCTGTGCAGCAATCAAAGGATACGTTACTACTTACTGAACTTGCTGCACCATATTGAAAATCCGCACACATTGACCACGGTCCATTTACATGATCTACATAAATATTGCCAGTACAAAAGTTTTCTGCCTACCTGTTCGTTTTGACGTCAAATCCGTTAAATCTGTTTCATTCAAATCCGGTATGGAGATTGCTTTAACCCCAAGAAAGGAGAATTTTTCTATGAGATTATATTTAGATATTGTTCAAAAATCCTTTTATAAAATCAATCCCTCTAAGCATAGAATATTAACATAACGTCACGCCGATATTTCCCCAAACGGGTAGGCAGGGGGTGTGGGAGTCCCACTTTTAACCAGCGGTGTCATATGTCCCATGGAAAAGAGGATGAGGTTATTGTCTCATATTGGACACATGTCCAAACTCCTAGCTATTACTGGGAATTTAAAGTTCAAAATCCTGGTAACACTATTTCACCACTAAACTGCGCCTACAATCACTAGCTCAAGAAGGCAACAAAAAGCCTAAAAGTTACAAATTTTGTAGGCAAAATTTAATATTCCCTCGTGAACAAAACCACGAAAATCATTTACTAACAAATATACGAGTATGTATAACACACACGTATGCCTGTAAGCGATAAACGTCACGTTAGACCGCTAATTCCGTTGATAGCATTCGACTAATCTCCAGTTTCTAGTTTCAATTTAGGCTTAAATTAATGCGCCTACCTTCTCTCTCATTGCAGTTGCGATTTTATACTAATGTAATCTACGATATGTGTAAATATATATGTCTAGATCTTCGTTTTGAGTTATAACCACCGCCCCCTCCATTACCACCATCAACAATCAGTTTACTGTTTTTGAATATAGAACAATCAATCACATTATCTGTAGCATGTTAATGGATGACGGTTAAGCAATATCTTTTTAAATTATTGAATATTCCATTTATTAATGCAAAATATATTAGTGTACTTATATTATTATATAATGATTTATTTATTACAAGAATAGCTGTAGTTTTAAAATGTGATTGGAAGCTCAATCGCTTAAGATAAATCTTTCATCATGCTCAGAATTATGTGTGGTAGACCGATTTGGTGACCGCTCGATATTATGCCAAATTATTCGTTAAACATATTTATCATCGTTTTCCATGGTGGTAAACAAGTGTTTTACTTTTCGTCATAAAAATACAATAAATAGCATACGTCAAACGTTACGAGCTGTTCCAAATTCGTCGTCATCAAATATTTCCAACTTATTTACGATACGATCATGAAACTAAAACGCGCACAGACCGTTAAATACACCCGGCCGTTATGTTGTCGTCGTTCCAAGATGCCCAGTTAAATATGTTATCGAATGAGTTCGTCAGAAATATAGCAAATTCTAAATTAATACATCGCATTTTAGAACGTATACTAGAAATAACATGAATATATGTGAACTGTAAATAAGGGTACTTCTAAAATACATGTCCTGTTCACGTTGCGGTCTGTGGCCACCCCTGACCACGACAATGCTGAGGCACAACTGCGTTATGGTCTAAATTACCTTAAATTGTTATAAAATGACTATTAACTATTGGTTTCCGTACATATTTTTGATTGATTTACAATTTAATTAATTTTTGAATTAATTTGTATGTGACTTAGGATGAAGTTTTACCTAATATATGTAATTGAATTATTAATATTCTTATTACTGGAAGAATAGAAAGATGCCGATTGAAGGTTAAAGAAAAAGTAAATTTGTTATGTATGTACTGTATAGCTATAAAGAAATAGAAAAACCGAGTCACTGATAAGGTTTGGTGTTAATATTATCTCTTAGTGTTTGAGAGTCAAGAGAACCCTAATCACATTAATTAAAAGAGCGCGATTCATAAAGGAAAGCAAAGACAAGTAAACAAATCATATATCAGCCTAATGGCTTCATCTTATTATGGAAGTTTGAGAGCATGTACAATATTGCTATACTGTAATACCCGGACTTGATTCAATTATTGATTAATTAATAATTAATTAAATTAATGTCAACTCAGGCGATAATCAACACTTTAAGTTTTGTTATTTTAAAGTAGTGTCGATGCGATGATTGCCTCCAAAATTAAATAAAACTAAACAAAAGTGAAGTCGTATTTCGCTCCTATGCGTAAATACACTAAGAAAAACCACTCTGTCTATAGGAGATCTGTTCTAAGCAAGTAATATCCCCGCGTTTTTGCGGCTCAAAAGTAAAATGAGGAAAAGTAGAAGAGTCGTCGGAATAATCTAAGTCCATCTTAAAAAGAACTTTCTCCGCGGCGAAGTCCCGACTTCGCAGACGTAACTAGACACCGAAGTGTTTGTTGAGGGCCCTTCAGTTAACATTGCGCGTCTCCCGTAATGGATGACTCGTATTACTGCGTCTTTGTTATATAGGTTGACGTTATATTTCAAAACTAACTACATCGGAATAATATTTGTCATTCAAATAATATAATTGTTATTAAAAATTGAAATAATACGGTATATAGATCTACCTACACTGTGATAGTGCGCTCCTGTCACTTGTTTTGGCTATTTTGAGGAAATGTGATTTTTAATCATGATTCATCTATACGGTTTTAGTCTGCAAATTGCGTTGCGCGCTGAAACGGAGAAGTAACAGAACAACAATACAGCTCTTTCTCTACTTCACTCTGTAAGTTCGAGTTGATACTTGATGTACGTACAAGAGAGGCCAGGTATTTGCTCTGTCATCGTAGAGAATCCATTCGTTCAGATTATTTCATTAAATATAAACGTTTAACGTGAGTAATTTAGTTTTACACATATATTTAATCAATTATGTAGCGCGCGACTTTCCTATATTTTCCGAACATAAAAGCACACACAAGTACGCCTGAAGCGATTTCCAATAAAATTGTATCTTTACATTGAACTATGTGAGTTACCAACTTGTCGTTTCACAGAATTGATATCCAACAGAAATATCATATAACAAAGTTAGATGCTATTAAAACTGATTACAAGTGAACCCATCGATATCTCTCTACTCTTTTATAACTATCTACATACATATCTCTTGTGCTTGAAGACTATGTTCTCGATAGGTACTTAAATATGTTTATAAAAAATGCATGTGAAGTCCACGCACGATAGAAAGGAATTTTCAGCTGATAATATGTGAATCGACAGATTTCTATTACTTTATTTCTATGAAATATGCTTCTTGTAGAATATTAGGTGGAGTAAAGGATGAAGCAAAGATTTAGTTAATATAAGAAAACAAATTGCCTCGGACTCCTGGAATTACGTCCGAATTTTTGTTTTGCATTGATTTGTGCCAATAGGTGCGGGTGTGGGTACAGTGTCACGGTTCGTAATAGCTGACGATTATTTAATGGTTGCTGAATAAGAATCGACCCATGTATTTATAAGCAAATATTAGCAACAGCTTTGTCGCTCTGACTTATCCGTATCGGAGCGCGAAACAAAACATGCAAGATATACCATACATATAACAAAAACATCACATAACAAAGAGAATTCGTTACATAAAGACAATTTTGTACCATCCAAAGCAAATTTAATCAAACGCGCAAGTTACACATTTTGCACGTCGCTTACGATCTTTTTGTAGTTCCTAGCTCGATCTTAAATTTTCGTAATGCTCGAAAAATTGAGTCCGATTTTCAGAGT
>DWMF01000652.1:0-13672 GCA_018244815.1 Parelbella polyzona | reverse complement strand
TGTGCACGGTTAGATCTCCTTATTTACGGTACAGCAAGTAAAATGAAGGCTACCGTATTTCGCTAACATGATGCAGCGCCCGCGCATCCTCCGGTGTCGCTTACCGGGTAATTAGATAAGTGTACTTGTCGTGCGCTCGCCTGGTGCTGCTGTAATGTATTATTCGTGCAGTTATTATTATATCATCACTCCAGCTCCTTTACTGTGTAGGCACTAGGCAGAGAGTACAAAATTTTTAGCACTACGCATAATATTCGTTACGTTATTCAGAATGATGTTATGAACAAAAAGTAAACAACAGAATAGTAATTATCAATAATAAATTGATAAATGTTAAGAGAATTAATCAATATTAAAAATTTGACAGTATGTTGTGATTGACATTTTAAAGTAATTTTAAGAAGCTTTTATACATATACAACAATTTATTACACATAGTTTAAGTATGTGATGGATGCAAATTGTCATAGGTACTAAATGTTAGTATTTACCAGCCGGCGCTGAGTAAGGCAACTGGTCACGCCAACGAGTCTAAAACACCCTGAGCACCCTGTCACGAATATAATGAGCCAGCCGCAAGCGCTCCCATCATCAAGCACTTGCCTGTTCGCACGCTGGTGAAAACGGGGAAATAATGTACTAGCAGTAACATTTTATAACGGTTGTTACATGTTTTGTATATAATGTAACGTATCCCCTGTTTTTGCCGAAAGGGTAGGCTGAGGATTGTTACCCTACTTTCCACCTGTTGGATACTTTTCGCCTTGGAATAAGTGGTAAGCCTATTGCGTTTTACATTTTTACTATGTATTATAATTGTTATATCATCTCGCCATGTCCTTTGAGGGGTAAACAGAGCACACCGAATACCAAGTATCTCCATTGCTTTCCATACGTTAATTTTACAAGGACTGTTTTCATTTTTTTTCTATTTGTTATAAAATAATAATCAACCCATTTGTCATTCCACTGTTGGAATATGGGTCTCCGTTCATATTGAGAGGGTTAAGAACATATTATGCCACGCTGGCCAAGTGCGGGTTGGCAGACTTCACATACTTTTTAAAAGAAATTCTAAGTTTTTATTTAAATAAATTCTAAGGAGTGCAGGTTTCCTCACGATGTTTTCTTTCACCCTTAGTAAGTGATATTTAACCTTAAAACGCACTTTTGTGAAGAGGTGAGCGCCATGGATTTGAACCCAGCACCCCCATAGTGAGAAGCTGAATTCTTGACCGCTAGGTTAGCCCATGAGATAATATTTTCTTTATTGTACAACTTACTTGTTTAAGACAGGTTATTTAACAAAAACGAAGTCTCTTATATGTATTTAACTCTACTTCTAACGATGATAATAGAGCAACGTATAGAATTATAGTTCATTTACACGATGTGAAGAGTGGCCGTTAGGAAGGACGAGGCGGAAACAATTAGAGAAGTGGCAGTCTAGTAGTGTCCTGTCGATAGTACACTTCCTTCCCTGATTCCCACGTGCTTTTACCGTCCCTGGGTAACCACTAGTCCCTTTGTTTCACCCTTTAGTGAAAGGGACGTAGGTTTTTGTCAATGCTTGCCTAATAAAGCATATATTTTGGTGATCATAGTTTAGTTATGTTAATAAATTTTCTTTTTCTTAACATTAAATGTTTTCTTATTTAGCTCTCGTTTGAACAATATTGTATATAAACAATTGGAAAAAAATTATTATCATCTAGTTGTAAAGAAAACTTTATATATATGAAGTTATTTCTAATACTGTCTTGAAATATTAGGATTTTTTTTTATTTAACGTTATCATTATCGTAACGAAATTTAACAAGGGTCTGACTGCTTCACGTGCAATAATGCTACCCTTACAGCCTTATTTATTATTCTTTAATCCAAGTTAATTATACATTGAACGATTTAAATCAAACCAGAAAGTGTAAATGTACTATCGAGGCATTTTAAATATTTGTCGGAATTGGTAATCATAAAACCCGAACAGATAACATACCACACACCGTACCACAAATACTTTAAGTTGGAACGAGCTATCGACACAGGCGTAAATTTTATTACACATATGAACAGAGCCATAGAAGTCGTATCCCCTTCGTTTTTATTAAATGATACACAGACCAGATATTTTGTGCAATAAATGCCATCATCATTATATTAATAAAGATTTATCCTATATATACTTTACATCTCAGCAACAAAACGTTTTACTGTCATCTTATTTGATAAAAATATATAAAATCATATTTCTGCAACACGACACCATCTAATCTACATACTTTACATTTCTAATCAAACAAAAAAGCATGAACACACTTAACGCTGAATGTGTACGGTTTTTTATTATGATAAAATCATCGATTATTCCGTTATATCGAGTTTCGTTATCGATTCGAAATGCGTTGGAAATCTGTGGCGAGGGTGCGCGCCGACCAATCACGTGCTTTCTAATGACAGATGCGCGCGCGCCATTGTTGTAGGAGAAAGGAAAAACGTTGGGGTGGCGTGTGAGAGCAAACATTTGAGCTGACATCGCGTTCAACAGTTCAGACAAGCGAAATGGTAAATATTAGCCATTAGCTAGACACACGGTGTCTCCATACTCGACATTTGAATGTTGATTTAATGTTGCATGACACTTTGTCTGCTACCGTCTGCTGTAGTATTAAAGCGACTGTAAAGGATCGATAAATATAATTAGCGGTAAAATGTCTTCTGAGCACAAACAAACCCTAACTTGACACGTCCTGAATCACTAAACATAAAGCTAAATACTTTCGCGTCAAACTTTTCATGGACTTTCTTCAATGAGAAATCATGTCACCAATGGAACATAAACCCCGTTTCTCATTTTTAGCCTTACGCCCGCGCTTAAGAACCATCTTAGAACACGCTAATTGGCACTTATTTTAGCGTAAAGGTGAAAGTAAAATAATAAGAATACGACTATATTCCATCTGTTTAGTAGGTACAGTACGTAGAAAGTTAGATCAGTGCCAGGACCCTAAAAGCCTAATGGCATCCCAGGAATCTGGACATTAAAACCTGGCCTATACTTTTCATATACTCGTAATTTAATAAATGGTTTAAAGGTTGACTGCCTCGTTGATAGAGTGGTTGCAAGCGCGACTGCCGATCGAGAGGTCCTGGGTTCAAATCCCGGGTCGGGGGGTACTGAATTTTTCTAATTTAGAATTTCTAGTGACTCGGAGTCTGGAATTGTGCCCGGTGGATGGCAATAGGCTCACCATCTATTCTTAAACTTTCCACCTATTCTTAAACTTAAACGTAACGGGTGAAACGTGGGAGTGTACTATAGGTACTTCTCTGCCTACCCCTTCGGGGATTACAGGCGTGATGTTACTTTTTTTTTATTTAGAGGTGCTTGCTATCTATGTCCGTAACAAATATATCGTGAGGAAATCTTAAGTGATGTTTGCCAACCCACATTGCTCAGCGTGTTGGAGTACAGCCCTAATTCTTCTCATTCTGAGAGGAGCCCTTTAGCCAACAGTGAAACGATAGAAGGGTTGACGATAAAGAATTAAGAGTTTAGCTTGACTTATACATAATTAAACTGATCGTTTTATACTTTCTTGTGAAAGGTTTGTCGTAACAATATATGAATTAAAATTTATATCTCTCATATTTGACTGACCTTTAAGCTGTTAGAAAAACTAAATATAAAGAGCAATATTGTTGAGTGGACATAAAAAAAATGTTTATCGGTAGAGTGTTGCCAGGACAACGCGCCCCCGGGCCCTCCGCAGGTGTGCTCGGATTTAATCAACTTATTGTTACTGACAACCCCATGGATAGGTGCATTATTACAGCGTGGGGCAGTTATCACACATCGACGTAATGTTTTTAAAAGGGATGTTAAACATTTTTAAGGTATGTAATGATAAAAATGCGTTCTATTTATCATCGTCTCGTTATTCTATAATACATACATATGTACATATACATATCTTCACGCCAGGTCCCTTACGGGGTAGACAGGCACCCAGTCTCAAACATCTCTATCCTTAAAAGTTCTTTAAGACTTGCTTCTTGGATATTCATCACTCCCACCATGCATAGACTCTGCTTTCATAGGTGAATAGGTAATACATAATTTTCAGTGGCTATACGGCTTCAATATAAAAAATAACTTCCACTAATTGTGATATAGCAGAGTGCGGATTACAGTTATGATTTTGATTTAGGGACAGTTTTTAGTTAAGCTTTGAGAACATAAATAACCATATTCAGTGGGAGGAGATAAAATGTGAAATATTGTGTGCAACTACGATAGCATATTTTACTACAACAGTGTTATATATTATTCAAGGCAACTTCACTATAAAAGTTGAGCGATTGCGTTACTTTGCTGGCATATGAATAATGTTTCATCAATGAAGGATACTATGATATTCCGTTACAAGGATAAAAAATGGAATTTGTTTAATATTTATTTTACTTTTAGCTTTTGACATTAATCGTTCTGATACTGAGAGAAGATCTGTATCTAACAGTGAAACGATATTAGTGTTGCTGATGATGACAATTTCCGATCAAACTAATCATTCGAAATGTACAATTCTATGTGTGTCATTTCTTATAATAGTAGACAACTGAGTTATTGCCAATTTGTAGTTTAAAAAATTCAACAAAATATCATAATCGATCGTTATCCTCATTATTACAAAAGATCCATTAACCTACTGCACGGACCCCATAAAATACGCAAGCCATAAAAGTATTTCATGTAAACATGAGCGAATTCTTTCATACGTCCCTCGTTGGTAGCACAATGGTGATGTAATTTGGTGAAATCATAGACGATTGGAGCACAAAAAACCGAGAGCACCTGAAAACGTCGGCCATGACAGGCAGAAATGGCGGGAAGCGCGCGCGCACGCGACCGCCACGCGCGCGCCGTACGACGCACCTTTCTACCGTCCGCAGATTAAAAAGAAATTAGTTATTTTCTTAAAGTTATCTTATTATCGATTAAACAGTTCTTTGTGATTTAGTATAAATAAGTTAAGAAATGATTTTCTTGATATTTACTTGCGCCGTTGAAACATATACCTAGTAGTTATTCGGTTTGTTATAATATGTTTTTACTTAATTTGAAACCAGCCAGTTATTTTATAAATTGAATGGAATACGGCAAAGCATTAGCAACGCCTCGGGTGTTACACATGTCCTTAGGCGACGACGACCACTTACCGTCAGGTGGCCCGTATGCCTGTTTGCTAGTGCTGAAAAAAAAATTGATTGATTTTTCTACAATCGATAACAACTGCTGACAGAATTAATGTATGTCGCTATTGAGGCTTAAACATTTCCTAGGTACTAAGGTGTTTTGCTTTTGCACAACGTTGAAATGACTGATTCAGATATGTTAAAATATGGGACCGACGTTACCTGTGATATCACTAACATAAAAACATTTTTCTTAATAGCCTTATTTCTTTTTTCTGACGGTACTTTGTCAAAGTTGTATACAAAGCATGAGATTATTTTATTGTGTTTTAGGCACACGCTCCGAGTGGGGTTCCATGTTCGTACATGTACCTACGTCGTGCGTAAAATGCACGCTCCAATAATCCTGCGCTATGCATTATTAAGATTTTATGCAGACGTAAATGCGATCTGATTTCGTTCGAAACTAAATATACTGATTTATAAAATCCATATAATTACACATTCCAATTTATTTACGTTTAGAGAAGTAAAAATGAAGTACACCTGATATTTTTCGAACTGAATAATGTTTACAGAATCATAAAAGATTAGGGGAGGCCTATGTCCAGCAGTGGACATCAAGAGGCTGACGATGATGATGATGATGAATCATAAAAGCAATTTAAAAATTTGCCAACCAGATGATATTTCCATTAAATACTATATAAAAAGTAGCACTCGACATAGATATTGCCATATACTAACAATTTAAATAACCATATGTTTTAAAAGATGTTAATCTAAGTTATACTTATCGTACATCAAATTTAACATGTAGGTAATCAACTTCACTTTTTAATTCAATTTGGTAAGTTCATCGTTTCATATAAATTTTGTACATGCTTATATCTGCTTAGATTATCCTAAAGAAAATACTTTTAGGTCTCTTTTTATGCGATTTTGAAGTTGTGCGGTTTGTTTTTCAACCAAAAATTTCTTGGACAAACATACATATAGGCTTGTTTAAGCACCCTCATTGCAAAATTAATTCGAGAAGGTCTTCAACTTAGCAGTAAATTTGATAATCATTTTATTATTCTCTAATCTATCTATCTATTCCGAACGAGCCTTTAAATTAAAATGTAAGCTACAGAACTGCATGTCTGGATATCGTGAGCTACATAAAAAATTTGTGGAATCATTATCGCAAAGTTTAATTACTGATTACATTGTCAGAAAAGAGAGAGATACACAGAACTTGAATGAAGTTTGTGAAAATCCATCGCCTTTACCGCCAATATCTATTGCAGAGACACTCTCATCTGATGATAAAGGTGATTTGAAACCACTTCGCAAACGGTGCAAACCATTATCAGATAGCGATAATGATTAAAAAATGTAAAACTATATTACGTTTCAATAAAATAAAATAAATAAAGTTCGAATACAGGTTTATTTTAAGCTGCAATATGAATATCTTTTACACATTTGAAATAATTTGTTAAGCAGCCTATTTCTTTTAATTTCTGCAAAATTTCCATATGCGGTTATAACTTAATTTTAACTCGATGTTTTGGTTATATGCGATTTTCAAGACAAGTAAAGTTTTTTTTCATGCGAACTTTTTTATGCACTTTTCTGTAGAACGTATCCACCGGATAAAACGGGACCTTACTTACAGTATATATTTTTTATTTTATTTTATATGGGTTTATGAGATAACTACGTTTGGAAGGTAATTTAAAATGAAACCGAAAACAGGACACACTATTTTGCTTATAATTAAAGTCATCAATAAATAATTAAAAGAGTGATAAATGTTGAAGAAGCTCTACAGGCCAATAATACCTTCTAATGCCCGACGCCTCTCTCAAGGTCTCTACCTACCCCCAAGAAACTTAACATGATGATATAATAATAACAAGCAAATTCAACATAAAATCCCAACTGCCGCTAACAACAGATTTAACTCGTACATTATTCTGAAATAATGGCACACCACGCCTGCACCCACACGAAATCCAGCCCGAAAGATAGGAATATGACGGTTGATTCCATAGAGTTTAGTAATTAATAGACAAGCCCCACATTCGTTACAGCAAATAAATATGAATAACAAATATTCTGGAAATGTAGAAGAAGCATATCTAATAATGATGTAAGAATAGAGATATGTGGCACTCTGAGCTGTCTGCCTACATCGTAACGGCCGGGCGAGATGATATGCGTAACTGTCGAGATAGATACGAACTGCCAAGAAAAATCAGTGTGTTAATTAATTTTCCTTGGCGTAAGCAGTTTCGGTAATATTTTTTGACAAATGATAATAAATAGTAATCGTTATACATATATGCCCTTTCTGTATCCCAGCAGGCCCGTGGCGGGCAGCTGCAGCCCCGTGCTAGGCAGGTGTAGAGCACGCTTTACACTGCAGTGCTATGGGTGCAAGCCCTTTGTTGTATGAGACCCTACTTATCAACGGTGTACCGGTCAGACACTGTTAAAGTATTTTTGTTTGCCCTTTACGCCACGGCATGGCCTTTATACACCAATGATTTGGAGATACTCGCATCTCTTAAGCACATGTTAAATTCTTATCTGATTTTAATCGAAAGTAACATTAATTATAATTTTTTTCCCCATCAGATACTGGCTGGTAGTGTCGAGATTTTAAAAAAATTAAGGCGTCACTTTCAATAGGACTATTGTTAGAAGCGCGAACTATGTACTAAACAACTTATTTTGTACTATTCTAATCCAATAAAGTAAATAACTAATTAAAATGTATTTAATGATTTTGCCATATATGCCAGTACGTATTGCCATTAAAAGCCACCACAGAAGCTCACAAAACAGTTGCGCCGAAGTACTGTTCGAAACCATCACAGCCACTTATCTGCCTACCCACTGGACTGAAATGCGGGTACTTAGCCATTATTCCTTTGCACGTCGCTTACGCGCACATTTCTATACACATTGTTTTGAACTACGCTACGTTGACCCTTTTGCGCAATACTTTACGAATTTCTGTTATATTGTTCGCCCGTCACCAGCATACCATTTAGAGCGATACAATTATTCATTGAAATGACTGTTAGTAATCGATAGCAGGCGGCAAAAATAATTTTATTTGTATATGTTTGTTGTCAGTATTATATGTATATTTATGTCGAAGCATGACAAGTCTATAAGGACAGATATATTCGATTCTTGGTGCTCTCTGCCCACCCCGTAAGGAACATAGTGACGATACTAATAATAGGACGATACCAGTAATAGTAGTAATAGTCGTAGTCATGGTAAAGCACTGTGATATTTAATTTTATTGACCTTGTACTATTGTCTTCAGTATGTTGCAAAGCTATAAATCATATCTAGAAAATCTGCACTAGCAATTTGGTAAACGCGTGTGTATATGACTCTAACAGTCCCTCTGCAGCAGATCTCCCTGGGGTAATGCGATACTGCTTTACCGCGCACGTCATTAGTGACAAACGCACTGCCTTAATGAGAGTGCTAACTGCAGTTGGGTTTCGTATGTATGGGGTATTTGTACCTATGTATGTCTATACTTGAGATTTATATCCGAATTATTTTCGTTCTGGAAGAGATTCTAGAGAGTCGATGATGATTCATTTTGAGTGCAATTTATGAAAAGATCGAATTTTCTTTGTGCTTAGCTAAGTAGTTTTAAGATTCTAGACAGATCCTGTGCCATAGTAACCAGTTACTTACGTTACTACATATTTCATACGTACAAATATAATATACTTATATAGAAACTTCTTTCTGATATTTAAAGCTCATTGTTAATATTTCTCTCGCTTATTTACTGACTTATTAACCCCACCAACTTTACATAACTGTTAAATGAGAAGTTTCTGAAACGGGAGCTAGTGTACAAATTATTTTGAACGACATTCTGTTACGGCGCTATCTTGACACTTGGTGCTCTCAGCCTACCCTTTAATGGATATAGTATGACGATACAATAGTAAAAATTAAAATCCCTTATCAAATTAGTGTTCATTAAACGTAATTCTCATCAATTCCACCCCAAGAAGCAGTTCTTTGACCTTACAAAACTGATAATATCACCTGCACACTAATCTTTCCTCACCCTAGTTTCCTTTCCATTCACCGGTTCGAGGAGGGCGCAACAGGTGCCACCTTGACCCGTTTCTTGGGGTGCCATATCACTTACCACTTGGCGCTTGAAAAAGTTTTATGAATGGGCTTAATATCTGACATTAATGTACATTAGGGCTTTTACAATGAGTTACTGTTTGTGAATGGTTTGTGGACGAAGAGTTGAATCTATTAAGGATTATGTTCTCGCACTTCGCCAATGTTTATTAACATACTACATTAAATTAGCGTTATAATAAATGTATTAATTAAAATTAAAAATTAAGAAATACGACATCTCAAAGTTAAGATAATTTCGCCAAAAATGTAGTTCAAAGTTTTTAAAATTTTCCAAAACTGTAGCTGAAAGTTATTTTAAATTTTTCAAACTGTTGTGCAGTGAATATATTTAAGTAATTTCATTTAATAACTTCATTCGTAAACTCGGCGTTGCCCATTAAGGCTTATCTTAATATTGATCGTCTCAGTCGTTAATTAAAGGGAAGTGCGGAGGTTACAACAAAAGCCATATGACTTTGTGTAACATAGCTCATTATTATTACACTTTATAACGAAAACATTATTTGGAAACTGTTATAAAATATTCGTTAAAGAGATAGACATGACATGCTTGTTAACTAAATACATTATTAAAGATCTATTGTATTGTTTTTGTCTAGATTATCATAAGAATAAAGTTGAGTTTTTATTGTTTTTGCTCACGTCAGCTTCGACACGTGCTAGGTAGAGAAAATGAGACAGAGCATGCTAAAATGTACCTCTATCTTTAGAGTTGACGCGCTTCGTCCACATTCATCTCTCTCTTCATACATGTGCTCCGGTATAAATATATTAAATTATATCTATCATCAACAACCTAATCTTTGCAATCATTTTGCAAATCAGTCAGCTTGCGACTCAAAAAAACATCCCTAAATGTATATATAATTCTTTACAAACATAACTTTACTATAAAGCTAAGCGCACAATGGGAATGCCGTTATGCATTAAATCAAAATATAAAAAAGTAACTTTCGCCGCAAAAAGCATACTTCCGACCCCCGAAACTGCCCCATTGAACATCTGACGAGGTGAATGAATCCATTGGGGTGCTACTGATATAAAATGTAAAATTTACGAACAAACAATTACATTCCAGTACACATCTGTCACGGCTCAGACAATCACGATACGTCACGCGATTTTAGCAGCGAGTTGCAGAGGTCTTGATACATGTGAATGAGTTAAGTCAAAGGTTATCAAGGGGTTTGAGTGTTACGTATAAATATTTTCTGTAATTTATTCTCGTATATTTATTATTATTATTATAAGACAGTACTCTAAATGGCAGTTAAAGTTATTACTTTAACTATCATTAAAAGTTGTTTTCTGACGAATATTATATTATTAAGACTTTTTTTATAAATAAGAATATAAGAAAATAACTTTTGATATTAGTTTGAACAGTTTTCAATATTATATTACATACAAATAAAACTATCTGTAATCGTTAATATGCCTAATGACTTATAATAATCGCCTTCTGCAATGCTTTTATATTACCGAGCATAAAATCGAAAACAAAGTACAACAACAACTTAAACGTAAAACTGTGTTTTCTACCAACCCCGTAACAGACCTGAGGCATGCTGGTCACAACAATAACATAGAAAATTTTACTTTTTGTAACAATGATGATATTTTAATTAAAGTACCAAACGGCGCCGAGCGCGCTAGTCGCGGGCGACAGCTGCGGCGCGCACGCACCCGCCGGCGCGCTCGCTAATGCCGCGTTTAATTACGCCTGATAAATCTGCGCGCGTGCCGGCGTGGACGCCTCCTTATGTTAGGTAATAATAAAGGTACGGATATACAGAGCTATGATATATGTATATTATAGTGAGCATATAAAATTATATTACTGTTGTGAATAATAATAAAGGTCGTTACATACGGAGCTATAACATATATAGCATATCCAGCGAGGAATATTAGTTTATATTACAATATATTTTCATCAGTGACACGTGTAGCGACACATACAAAATATTTGAGAAGATATAACAATTTATAATACCTAAGAGGATTTTTTGCATAAATAATGACCACATATCTTTTATGTAAGTATATCATAGTATAGCTGCGGTTCGTGGCAGTTTGCTATAATGTATATTATAGCACAGGGTACATTTGTATAAATATACATATGTCATAGTCCCTTCTGTGACGACCATTTAACCATAATGTGTGACTTGGGTAATGGTTTTACTAATTATAAAGCAAAAATTGTTAATGATATTATCGTAGATATTAGCAAAAAGTCCCGTGTTGAAAATTACTTAATATACCCAAATGATGAAAGTTACATAATTACGCATTTATTTTTTAGACGGGAGTATGGGCAGCAGAAATTACGTTATAAAGAACTACAGATTTTTTCGTACTTCATAACCTTTTGAAGAATCTATGCTTGTTTTAAAATCGCGTTCTAAAAATAACTACAAATAACTGCACCCAGTAGACATCTATATTGATACTTTTATACGATTCATTCAAAATATATAGTGACATTTTGTAAATAGAAACAAAGCAGTATAAAATTCTTGTACACAATTCCCCCATATTAATGCACAAATAGTTCAGTGTTTGACAATAATTTATCTACAATGAGGGCTAGTTACATTTTCGGTCACACGTGAGCTGATTAAAGAACCACAGGATGGAAAAAGGGCAAAATGGTCGTGATATTACACGCCGGCGTAAAAAGTAAAATGACATAACCTCACGATTGTATTTCCCCGAGAGGATAGGCAAAGGAGTGTAGTACACTTCCAGGATATGCACGTTATGTCATGCTTCCCATCATGGAATAAGGGTAGGCTTATTACGTAAAAAATCCAGCGGAATAATAAAGTATTGTAAAAGCTGTAATTTTTCACTATTCAGCGTTAATATGTTTACTTATACATAATTAAAGTATGTACCGGCTTATATCATGTATGTTTTTCGAGATAACCTGTCTAGCATCGGACCAATAAGAGTTCCTTCATGAGCTCGCATGAGCGGCAGCGAGGACGCAAGAAGACCTTACGTTAAGTGGGTAAAACAATTAATAAAGCTTATTATTACGTCATAATCCGTCTATCTATAATTCTGTTCTGTGGTTCGTCGTACATTTCCGACGCACGTACTCTGACCACGGAACTTTCCACTTATTGCAACCAATGCACCGATATGCAACGGTTTAATTACGTAACTAATGTAATTTCCCGGATCTAATCACGAAAGGGGTAGGCAGAGGTGTACAATACACTTTCACGTTTCGCCAGTTATGTGTACAACCCACAATGGAATAGGTGTTGAGCGTATTGGCATACACCGGGCACAGATCCAGACTCCAAGATACTTCTAGAAATTTCTACTAGAAAATCTAAGGTAAAACATACGTAATTAAGTTACAATGATTGGCATTCTACCTTTAATCTGTCATCTAAACTGTTTAAATCAGACAACAGGACAATTACAGTTGGTTAGCCGCAAAATAACTTTCCCAGTGATGCCTACATAAAAAAGAGAGCCCTAATCGACCGGCTTTTCAATTTTAAAATATCTGTAATTATAACTTAATAAATAAATTAATTAAATTGGTCCATTTACACATACATATATTCGTAGAAACATGTTTTTATGAAAGTAATATGTATGTATCTGTTTAATACAACATAAAATAACGTAAGATGACATTTTTTTATTTCTTCAACATTCTGTTCATACACATATATATTTACATGTGCCGTGTCTCTTCCTCGCTTTTTTGACGAAACTATAAGTACCTAATACACGTCTAGCTTCTCCCACAACATAAAGACGTTGACCTAAATGATCTAAAAATATCCGTCATCGATCGAACAACTCAGCACAGTGCATGAAAACATTTTAAATGCAATGATAGAATATGTCATGTATGCAAACCTCGAACTACCCCCGATGTAGCGAACGTCTCTATCTTAACAAATCTGACGTGCTTCGTCTACAATTAGTGTATAATTATGGGACAAATCATTCAATAATTACATTATTGTCTCACGCTTTATTTGCGATGGAAACTTACAGAAACTCACCATTGTACTAGAACGTAATTTGCATGAATTAAGCATTGGCAATAAATATCTATGACTTGTGTTCCACGCGAATTTTTTTGTCAATTAAAGTTATAAATTATAGTTAAGTAAATAAGGAACTAAGGTCAGCAGCATAGCTCTCAAAATTAGTAAATTTAAGTGACAATGGGCTGGTCACATCGCTCGAGTGACTGACAATCGACGAGGAAGAAAGGTCATCGAGTGGCGACCACGTCTCGTCGCTCTCC
>DWMF01000651.1:0-13676 GCA_018244815.1 Parelbella polyzona | reverse complement strand
ATTGGAGAGGCCTATGTCCAGCAGTGGACGGGAGTAGGCTGATAATGAGACAATGAGATGATAAATAAATGTTGAAGTGAAAGTTAGCAAGTCGGTTTTTCATGGAGTTTTTTTACGCTATCTACTTTGTCGTAACTTGCTACTAGATGGTGCTGTATTATATTATTATTACCAACTACTAATTTATTTAACCGATCGCTGTCAAAATTAATAACCAACTGATCATTACGTCCGTGGCTGAGCATGGCAGATATTAAATGCAATACAATGTTCTCTAAATCACCGCTAGATGGCAGTGCATGATATCAAGTTCTACACCTTTCAACCAAAGCCTAGAAAGTTGTTACATAAGAGTATTTTAGTACGGAGAACATTTTCGGTATCAGATTCATTATGTCGTCACCGTGTTCTTGCATTGTTTTCCAAGTCCTGGTATTCCTATATAATATTATTCTAAGTAAATATTACTCAAATTAAATTTGAAACTATTAGTTAAGTGACTAAACTCCATTTCAAAAGCTATTAAATGGAAAACAAATGTATATCAAAACAACGATTCCCAATATAATAAGCATCGTCTCAGTTAAGGGCTAACTGCGGGAGAAGCTGTCAGGAATACAAATATCGGAGGCGCTCGCAGATCCTTAGCTTGCGAGCTGCTGGGGCAAGGTTACATTATGAATGAACTCAAAAACTGTAAAACACTATTGCCCAAGACTGTACAATTGATAAGTTGATCTCAGAAAAGGAATGAAAAGTTAAATTTTAAAGCATTATCACATGTCTGTTACTCCATGCATGCATTGTGAGTAGTTAATAATGTGTTAAAGTATTGACCGACTTGACTCACTTACATTTTCTTGAGGTAGTTCAAAAAAAATGGCACTTGTTACAAGTTACTGTAATTCTTCTATTCCTACAAAATAAGTAAGAACTTTTTTTTTTAAATTATTTGTTTATTTAAACATGTAGCCTAAATTATGTTTAGGAGATATATTGGTAATATTCGTAGAAAATAATGATTGACGCGCCCAAAATTCAAATCTGGCTCCGGACGCAAGTGAGTGACCTTAGCTAAGACAATGATAACAGGAATTAATAATGTAATATAAAAATTCCCAGAATAACGGGAATTCTACTTTTATTAATACACATAAAATACAGCTCTCCTCACACCACTTCGCCTTTGATCCATTATTACGATCTTTATCAGTCGATATTGTATTTTCAGTACCTCTGGTGGAAATCTTGAACGCCACAACATTCACCTCATTGAGATCTATGGCGTCTAAACTTGTGCGGAGCGAAGAAATGGGTAAGTAGAGATCTTTTCACAAATCGTCTTTGTATACAATTCGTGAGGAAACATTGAGATTATAAAAAGGTTATAAAAAAAATCTGAGGTGCGTGAAGTCTGCCAACTCGCAATTGGACAGCGTGGTAGACTATGGCCTTAACCCTCTCAATATGAGAGGAGATCCATATTCCAACAGTGGAATGACAAATGGGTCGATCATCATCATCTACATACAATTCTTATCAAATCCTACATTGGACTTGCTTGAAAACTATTAATCCCGTCTCATAGCAACAGATGTAGTCTAATTGTATTGTAAGTGTGGACAGTGATATAGGCACAGGTGAACACTGCAGTCCAGGAATATTTGTGAGCACCATAAAATATGACTTTAGGAATAGCAGAATTAAAATATTAATTATTGCTAAGGATTAAGACTATTAGTGAATATGAGATCATTTAACATAATGTGATTTTTTAGAAAATATTATATAAATGCTGTTACTATTAACGGTAGAACGTCTACCGTCATTTCCTTTGGCCTTTGTTTATTTATATCATTGTTTGTTTGGCCTCTAGGTAAAATTAACTCACTCTTCAGTCTGGTGGAAACGATCGGTGCTCTGATGTTCGACCCAACGTATTCAACGATGTATGCGAAGACTCTAACTAAATTCGCCGGCACAGTGTATCTGTTCAGCGCTTCCATGACACTGCCATCAATAGCAATATTGATGTAAGTAACAAAAAATATTTACGATATATTTTGCTATTGGTTGATGTTAGTTACTTATTCACTTATCTTGTTATTTGCTTCTTTTGTCTTACATTTTTCTTACTTTTCTCTCGAATAAATGTATTTTCGTTCTTTCTTTCGAGATATCAGTTTCTTCACACATATATTTTTGACAGGGTTTCTTTGTTAAGCGATCAAACTAAAAAAGGGTTGATGTGGACTTCGACATTTATTTGTTGGTGATTTATAACACCAATTGTTATTAAGGAAATATAATATTAAGTCTATTCCTGTGTCCTACTTATCTATAAAAACAAAATAATTGTGGTCTGCCGTCTTAGCTGTGTCACGGCATAACTGGATAGATTTCGAACAAATTTTATTAGGTCTATTTTTTAGACATTTGGTCTAAGGACCAAATTATTAATACTTTTACATTATATAAAGATAACGTAACAAGCTCAAAAGATAAGCCAAGGCTTATCTTTTGAGCTTGTTACGTTATCTTTATTTAATGTAAAGGTATTAAAAATTTGAAAAACTACAACGTTTAGCAAGGTTGATTTTTTGAATCTAGGAGCCGATGTCAGTGAACTGAGACGATGATATCAGATATTTTGCAACAGAATATATTCAAAATGTGTTAAACAGATTGGTATTTCTATATGGGATCGAAAGCTGCTGTCTACAGACTATGAAAATTCTGAGACACTTCTATAAAATAGAAAGAAAGAACCGTCCTATCGGAACGAGGAACGAAACACAAATTCACCACACACTTTTTCACAGTTGGCTGTTTGCACAACATCGTGCGGAAACAAAACGAAAAAACCTCGCGGCAGCGGTTAAAGAAGACAAGACCGAACGGATTGAAGTGGGGGAGTAGGAGAGTCAAATTGTTCGTGTGCAGTAACAAAAAGGGGGGATTGTACAAACTTAAACCAGACGTCGCATTTCAATAAAGCGTTACGCGGTGCGACGCGGTAACGCCGGCTTGCTGTTTGCGGTATAAATAGCACTCCAGGTATAAACGCAACTCTGCGCGCTGCGGTCTTATTGTAACATATCTCTATGTATTCCTTTATTAAAACTGTGTAATGACTTTAAAATTTGAAAATAACCATGATGGGCTACTTCCCCCCGTGTCCGGTCGACCATATGTTTGTTATGGAAATATTTATTTTATGTTATTTTACTTGTGGTAATGATAAATGTTTAAACAAAAATACTTGTCTATATTGTATAAACTTTAGGTGCAGATAATCTGTTCTAGCATTTTTAAATAATAATGACAATGATTTTATTTATATAAGTATTTACTTGGCACGATATATTATTTAACTTTATAAATTTCGTCCTTTATCAAGATTTATGCAACATAATATTTGTTATCAAATATCTAACTAAATAATGTATTTATTTACATTAACAGCATATTGCAATCTTAAAATTCTGTTATTATATTCGTCTGAAAACCAACATGTTTATTAAACTAAGGAGTAATGTTTATAGTCATTATTGAATATTATATTATTTGTTAAGAATGATTTATTATAATTAAAGCAATAATTTTATGTATATAAATTAAATAACGAACAGGAATAAATATTCGCAATAAATAAATGTGTTTCATTTCAATTAGGTTTTATTTTTTTTTTATTTGTCATTTGTTTTTGATTGTAACAATGAATGTAAAATTAATTTTATAAATATTAATTACAGTATAAATTAAATACAAATTACAGTTTAACTTCATAATATACTGTAAAATCACATTTTAATGTATTCGGTGAGATACGACTTACGAAAAACTTTTATTTCAATGTTATAGGATTGCCCACGTCTAGAGTGCGTCAATAAAAATCTTCTGATATAACATGTCAGCTCTCGTGACCTCAATAATATTAAAGGTGAAAATGTAAGTAGAGTTGATAATGAATGATATTTAAGCTCAAAAATGTATGCCGAGAGTTCGAACCTTAAAACTTCACTATGATTGTTTCACTTCTTTCCTTTACCGCGACGTCTTATGATCATGCCATGCAATGTTACGATGCAGTGACCGCCATTTTGAGTGTTATATTTTGTTAACGGATTTTTCTTGGATATCACCGTTAGAAAGTTTACAAAATTAAGTTATTCAAAGATTACTCCTGTGCTTTTTCGCACTATCTGTAACTGTTAATTTAATTTTAAGTTAAAAATATTCGCAGAAAAAAGTCTACTTGCTCAAGTCGACACTCACTTCACTCACTCGACAGTAACTTTTTATAAAGCAGGGTAATAAAGGCCAAATTTAATGTTTAAAATCTTTTGATTTACCAAATACAATATTTGAAAATTTTAAATGATGTACAAGTACATAATACTTATATTACAATTTATATAATTTTTATTGCCTGCATTTTTTACTCGCACGCTTTTATATGTATGTGTAAATATGTGTGCATTTTTTTACGTTGATTTAACCGTTTATTTTATACAGTGCTGCAGGTACCTATAGATAGAAATAATCTAGTACATGTATATTCTCTTAATATACTTATTAAACGGAATCATAAATCAATATCACGGTAATCTTGAATTTCTTGACCATAACAGAAATATACCTAAAAGGATTGAGCAAACACTAAATTTAGATGAGGAACTATTGCTCTGATGGAGTGGTACAAAGGACGAATAAACGAAGGCAAATTGCTTAAGTAGGTAATAGGTGGACAGGCGTACACTGTTAGGTAGTGGTTCCACCATGCGCGATGGTTTAATTTAACTGGCAATATGTTAACAATAATATAAGTTACTTTTTTATCATATGATAGGCTGGCGTTAGACCGCGATCCCGCCGGACGGAAAACGCAGATGTGTACTAAAATGGAGCACGTTAGCCTATTTACCATACTGTTTCTAACTAAGATGAAATGATAGAATGTGCATTTTTGCATTTATCACAACAATTCTTGAGTCTGCCATTCCATTCTTAGCCAGGTCGCAAGACTCGAAGACATTAGTGGTCTTTTGAATGTAAAGACTCCATTTAAAAGGTGATATCACAATTTGAAATACAATTGAAAAGGCAATAAGTCTGTTTGTCTCTTTCACAGCCAAAATTTCAATAACCGTTAGCTTTATAAAATATCGTAGCTTGTTAGATAGATTCTCGCCAAAAGTCAAACCAGCGTCTATAAACTGAAGAAGCCTTGTGGTCAGATGTACCTATGCGTTTTACTCAGTCGCGCGAATAGTAGGTTTTTGTAGCAAACCAAAAACGACTAAAGTGATGTATAAAAAGTTGATTAACAACAGAATTTACTACGTGTACTAGGTGACACATAAATTCGAGTCGTATTTACATGTCCAATGCAGTTAAGCAGATCAGTATTTGGTTACGTGTGTGTGTCAATTAATAGTGTGTTTATCGCAAAAAAAACTGTGATATTAAACGAGCTGTTAAGCTACAAGTGTTAATTATATGCTACATTGTGTGGTTATGATTGACTTTCCGTTTAATTTGCCTTGCTTCTTTCGACGGTTATACTCAATTAAACGGGAAAGAATCAACAGATACAAATTGAATTATAAATATTGATGTGATCTATCTACGAGTACTGTAGATTCTAACATGAATCCAATTAAATCCTAAATTATTATACTACGATCCGTCGCCAGAGATAACGTTCATGAATCATTCTGCGTACTACGGATACTATATAAAATAGTTTGTTTATCATAACTAATTTATTACAGTACAAAGATAATATGCTTATCCTAAAAGCTTATATTCCTAGAAATAATACGGTGTGATAAACAATAAAAATAAAATAAGAATAATTTTATTTAGTAGGCTAGTAGTATAAAAACCTAAAATTACGTCTGTAAACCTCCAAGAAATAGGTAGAGGAGTTTAGTACTCTTCCACGTTTCAACAGTTACGTTTACGTCCCAGAATGGAATAGGGGGTGAGTCAGACAGACAACGACACACTGCTAGGAATTTAAGGTTAGAAAAACGCAATGGTACCCCATCTAGGGATCGAAACCAGGATCTCTTAATCCGCAATCACGCTTGCAACCACTCGACCAACGAAATAGTCTTTTATAATATTTGGTATATATACATATTTGTCCCTAAATCGCAGAAAACATATTATACGGATTTGTATGTAATTTCGTACAAGGATAGTTTGTAGGTCGAAAAATCTTACAGTTTTTATTTTGTCCGGAAAAACTACTCGGTTTTTATGGTTACTCAGTTTTAATAACTAAAATGTTTGAATATAAAATTGAGTCTAAATTACGCTACTTAAAATAATTATAATCATTAAAAACAGTGCAACTATTCTGATTTCAAACTATTAATAGCTAAAAGCATGTAACACTTTAATAGTATACTAGATTACACACTAACAGCGGTTGTATTAACAAACAATATTAAATGAATTTATTGATAGGTACTAATAGTTCTATACCTGCAGTCCTATTCCATCCTGCCCGATGTCCTTGGAAACTTTCGTCTGCTCATTCACTGCTATCTGCATATTAAAAAAGGCAGGACAAAAAATTGTTATGACATTCACGCGCACGGTATTTTCCTGGTCATTGTACCGTAGTTTTAATTATTACGACGTTTTTATTGTTGTAACTTTTTAATTTATTGACATTTTATTATTTGATATCATTCAATTAATTTATTTAACTTAATTGACATTTGTACCGTTGACATTGACTATGCTATCGAATTGGGACATCTGTTATGATAGATATAGTCTAAATTGTATTTGGAGTAAATAAATGTATAAATAAAATTGTTTGAAAATTATACCATACGTATATTCACATTAATGTTTGATTATTATTATTATCCTGTTAAACAAATACGATATCATTCATTATCAACGATCGACTCTATTGCATTGTGTTTTTGAGTTGTCGACAAATATTTGTTAAGTGTTCAGTGAACTATATTTTATTGTTTTCGCAACGTAACATTATGTTCTTTGTACGAAATAAATTAAATAGATGGCTGAATTTAGTTTCCTATATAATGTATTCAAATACATATATGAAACTGTAGTGCATATGATCCACCATTCCTCTTAAAAATGTTTATAGATTATTTTTATACTGTGATTACTTCTATTTGGCGGTAGTGTACACCTAAATATAAAAAAATATAAATACATATATAAAGAAAAAACATAAAATGCAAAGAATATTTTGTATATTAAGTAAAAATATATTAAAAACATGACTAACAGCAGTAATATACAACCAAATCTTTTTGCTATCATTCGTCTTACTATTGTAACTACTACTTTTTTGACCTCCTGCACTCTAACGCATTAAGAACACAAGTTCCCATTCCCTAGACCATCGCCATTTTCACTATTTAAAATAATGTCTATTTTCTTTAAGCTTGCGTTTAAATGGCCTTGAATTTTTCCACTGCACCTAGCTCTAGCCAGGCAACATTTAGTCGATCCTATCTACATATAATCTCGTAAAATTAAATAATATTGCTAAGCAAAAATTATGTCAGTAATGATCAGTTTAGTGAATAGTTCCTCACGGTCCGTGACCGTCATGGTTTGAACGTGCAAATGATGACAATAAAAAGTCAGCAATTAATGAAAAATACGCTTTGTATCATCATACGTTTATCTCACATCATTATTTCATATCCGGATGCATCATTAATAGATATCATTCACAATATCCGTGTATTACGTGTAATGGCTACTCGAAAATTGTAGGTCGTTTTAGTCACTTAAATAATAATCATCATCATCATCGGCCTATCTCAGTCCACTGCTGGACCTATGCCTCCCCCAATGACCGCCTGAAAACTGCAACTGATCTCCCATTACAAATTTACACTGAATTTTGTGTTCATTGAAAATTATATTATATTCTTTGAAGACTAAATATCACTTGCTATAACGGTGAAGTAAAACATCGTGAGGAAACCTGCACAACTTAGAATTTTCAAAAAAATGCCTAAAACATGTAAAGTTTATGTAATTTTATTAACCCCCTCTCACCGTGGCAGACCATAGCCCATACCATGATATTAACCCTCACATCCTGAGAGAAATCTCATATTGAAAGAAGAGAAACCATAAAAGAATAAAAAAAGCTCTTTATATTATTCCTTAAGACTGGTTTTAAGTTGTTACCCGAAATTCTATGTCGCACAATATGACCAAACACAGGTTATTATAACAATAAAATTACATACATACATACATGTCATCAGGACACGTCCCTTACGGAGTAGGCAGAGAGCACAATAAAGTTGTTTTAAATTTTCAGGGACAACGCCGTGTTCGATACCTAACCAAACCTAACCTAACCTTACCTATCTTAATTTTTCGTATCATTTCAGTTTGGCTGTACATTTCCATTTTTGGCTATACGTATATCTCCATAACGTTTAAACAGAATGCCATGTACAAGCTCTCTTGTTTTGCTGACCTTATCTTTAACCAATTATTACCTATTATTCTGTCGGTTTCGGTTAAGTGTAGCTCAAATATTAGTAAATATGTTACTAGTATAAACTTGTGTACATGAGATATGTAGATGTATGATTGGAGTTTTATTGCACATCTGTCTGATGGAAAACGAGAATGGCTCCAAGGCCGAATACTTAGAATGATATCAGCCTATTTAAGTTACTAGTAGCAGCTCAAAGTCTGGATTTGTGCCCAGTGTACGGCCATAGGCTCACCCCCATTCCATAGTGATACGTAATTGATCAAATGTGGGAGTGTTCCACACTAATCTGTTTGCCTATTTAGGGGTTATAATTGTGATGTTACATACGTGCGTAGGTAAACTGGGATTTGCATGGAAATCTATAGGAAATGTAAAATTCCTTTAAAATTTTTAAGGGAAAATGCCCAGTGGATGAAAAATATAATAGGATCCTTTTTTTATTTATTATAGAAGTAACAAGGAGTATCTTTATACATAAATGAAACAAACACACAAAAACAATACAAAACCGAGAATAAAGAAAGGGCGTCAATATCTCTTAATGCGATTATTTACAGGCAGCTCGTATCGCACACCTCAACACATAACGTTTGAGGTAGTGCATTATACTCTCAACGTGTCAAGGTCACGTGCTCTGATTGTAAAATGCTTCTATCAAAGTTTTGTTGCACTTTTAAGACTATACTGTATACATATATTAACAATATATCTACTTATAGATACACAGTATATACCTACTTTTGAAAAACATTTTAAGCGCTGTTTTATTAACAAAAAAAAACTGATTGAATAACAAAATCCGTGCTTTTCCTGACGTCTTTATGTGAATGTAGTCACGATAACGGAAATTATCGAGAATTAAAAATTATCAATATCTTTTATTGTACATGTTCATAATTGGAACTATTTCTTTCATATTTCATGTCAACGCACAAATCTCTATAATTTGTTTGGTGAAATTCATTTATGCAAGTGCATTTTGGTAAAATTCTTTAATACACGTGCATATGCACGTTGATATTAATATATTTCTTACTTTGCAACATCGCTTATTCATCACATATGTCCAAATTGAGATTTTAACACCATTAGAAACCGTTTTATGTTTATTGATTACATATTTGTTGTGTTTACATTATTTTTATTTATAATAAATTATTGGCATTGATACAAATTATACAAATCGTTTGAAGCGATCTTTGAAAGAACATCTATATTTCGAAATATAAACAATAAAACGACCGTCTTGAAAAATGTTTAACATGTAATTAAAAGTGTTCTATTGACATATAAACAAAGGCGCTACTTTGTGACTTTACTCAATTATTTATAAATATAATTAATATATGCCAAGAAGTTGTATTATTATAACATGAAAATATTGTCATTGTAATAAAATCTGAGGAGAATTACAACGCGTACATTTTTGAATTTTCCAAGCTATTTTCATTTATTCGCCTTTTGATCACACCTCGTGTTCGGACATTTTCTTTTGAAAAGGTATCCTCTCCTTTCGTACTACTTAAACTATGGTTGCTTTGAATATCATCAAAATCGGTGCCGAATTACTTCGACTTAGGTCCGTGCAGTAAGCCGTTAAAAATACTAGAAAAACGTTTTCCACTTGTCTATCACCGTCAAATTAAACTAAAACTCTTCAACGATAGATAGATGCTGTTTCCTAACGTTAATCCAATATCATAAAACAATCTAGTTCAAGTATAATTTTCTCTCCGCTGTTTTTCGGTTCACAAAATAAAAAAAACTGTGAGGTTAATATAAAAAATATCATACCATGCTGATAAATATTATTATAGCTACACATAAAATGATGGCGCTCAAATTCTTACAAGTGATATTTTTTTATTTTCATGCTTCATAACATTAAAAAAAATGTATAATCACGTTAAAATAAATGAAACAATTTAGCTGTCTCTAAATATTACCTGTTTAATACTATATTTTATTTAATAACATGTTTAGTCAACACAAAACTGGCTTCTTACGGTTTAAAAGAAAAATAGTTTAAAAAAATCATGTTACATCTTCCCAAATTAGATCTAACATGTGAAATATTTAAACCATAAATTTATATTAGCCTATTTTTATATATCATTTGCTTGAGCAATAAAATAATCATAAATACGTATTAAAACTTCTAAAAACCTTCGTGAGTTATGTACAAGTTTTTGTGTATTGGTTTTCCCGTTATCGAAGAAATTGGGATTTTGTAAATAGAAAAATTATTTGATTCTCATTTTGATAACATGTGATTAGATCAAAACCCGTCAGTCATCTATTCCGAAACGCCATAATTTGAACGATAATATTGTATTTTAATAAATTCTTATCGAAATTCATTTATCAATTGATCTATCCGGCCATTTAAAATTCAACTATTTTTCTATTATAAACTATCGGGAGAACATATCTCTCGTTTAGGAAATCATTGACAAATTATACTACTGTAAATGGAATCCATTCAGTCCGACTTTAAACTAATTAATTAATGGGTCAATAACAGAACGGTGTAACCACAAAACACAGTAGAACATTATAACCTACAAAATACACAGACCACATTGATCCGCCTAATATATAACAAGAGCCAATTATCAACAGTGTACGCTTTATCACTATCAACGCTTGACAGATATCAAACAAATATATCGGACGAGTAAATATTAAAGACATCTATTGTATATTGTATGTACATTGACATTAACCGCGCGGACGATTATTGCAACCGTTGCACTGTTATTCGACATTCGTGCTTCGACGGTGCCACCATAAGATGGGCATAACAATCTAGAAAAACCAAGTGATAATCCAACCAAAATGGCAGACAATAAACAAGAATACAAGGACAAAGTAGAAGAAAAACCGCTAAAAGCGGACAATCACAAATCTTACCGGCATAAGACTTTTATTGAAAAACTAAGATACATACGGGAGAATATCACGGTTGAACCGTTGCTTGCGGGACTTATCATTCCCAGTGTGATATCCAGGTTTGCTATGACCAACTTCAATCTGGATAAAGCTTGTAAAGTCAGTCTCGAATTCCCTTACGAGATTTGCGATGCTTTGATCAGGAAAAACAATAAAAATTATACATCGTATGAAAAAGAAGTTCAGAAGTTGATAGCTTCAATAGATATATGGAAGGGTGTAATACATACGGCGTTACCATGTATCATAGTGATGTTTCTTGGTGCTTGGAGCGACAGAACGGGAAGGAGAAAACTCTGCATTTTGCTGCCGATATGCGGAGAACTGGCAACGTCTATAAATAATATTATCAATGTTTATTTCTTCTATGAAATCCCGGTTCAAGTCACAGTGTTCTTAGAGACGTTATTCCCAGCCATCACTGGTGGCTGGGTGACTATGTTCTTAGGAGTTTTCAGTTATATTAGTGATATAACTTCAGAAGAATCTCGTACCTTTAGGGTTGGTCTAGTAAATTTTTGCATGACAGCCGGTTTGCCGATCGGAATCGGAGCGGGTGGGATACTGGTGCAGAAGATGGGGTACTACGCCATATTCTCAATGACCACTGCGTTATTCATTTTGATACTTACATACGGATGCCTATGTTTGAAGGAACCAGATGACTTTTTAAGGAGCAGAGGATTATCTCCAGTAAGTGCTAATTTTTATTTTCATATTTTATCTAACATTGACTTAGCGTCTATAATAGATTATCAGATGTTGTGGACTTAATCAGCAAAGTATATCGGTAACTGCGACAAGCTTAAAGCTTGTACCATTTCCCTGACCCTATACTGATTGTGGAAGGTGCTGCTCAGTGATCAGCTGAAAATTCTCTCCGCTCTGAATACTTCCGGCAATTTCGAACAGCTTCGAAATTTATTTCAGCCCATTCTTCAATTTACAAATGGGCGTCAACAAGTACCGTCAAAGTTACTTTAGCCCGATTTATATATTCTCTATTGGCAACAGTACTTTAGTAAGTACAGTAAGTAAAAACAAAATATTAAATATCTGATAACAATGTCATAGAATGAATTTAATCCTCCGCTTATCTGTCTAAAATTTCGATACTAATTATTATGTCGCGGGTTGTGTGATTACAATTATTCTCGTGTGTGTGCGTCTGTACTAATTACTATATTGTTTATCGTTTTTAAAACGGTAGTAACACTCTTTGTTCAGGATATGCTTTTACAACCGGCAAGGTGCAACTGCCTGATGACCTTTCTTTTGAAATGTATATACGATAGTGTTGTTTTGTTTATTGTTTATCCGTCAAAAATAGTCACTCCTTTCTTAATCTCAATGTCGCTGTATCTGAGACCATACGCAGATGTTTCTAAACCGCAGTAAGCATATAAGTTAAGGTAGGCCACTTGTCTATGTCATGCTTCCTGGAATTGTCATAACCGATTTCACTCTAATGACACTCCGTAACCAACGTGTACATTTAAGTATACAACACTGTTGTGTGTACTTGTATTCAGTTATGAATGTTCCCACATTCAATTAACTAATGGTTTCTATAGAGACAAATTATTTTGCTATTGTTTAAATTGATTAGCATCAAAATAAAATTCTATTTTCGTTGATGAAGGTAATTAATTTATTAATTAGTTATATCGTGAATACAAATACAGTTAGGTAGGAATTATTTTCATCGTGCGTACCTCAATATTACCTTTTGTCTACTAATACGTTTATTTTTTATTATCACGTTATCCGATGCGACTTAGTATGATTTATAATTAGTATAATAAAAATATATATTACTGTACATTCGTGCTAACTGATTGTACAAAGCCGTCATAAATATTATATGTATTTATTTATTATACATATACACGTTTTCCACTACATTTATAACTTAATATGTATATTTTGTAAAATAGGTACAACCAGCACACACATAATATAGTAGTAATAAAAAACACAATCAATATAACAAAAGCCATTCGACTATAGTACCTATATATAAAATAATACGTTAAGAGAAAACTTTCTACCTCCTGTTATGAATACTGCGCTCACACTACACTTAAAATTTTACTACATATTAAAAGTTTCGTGAGTATTTATACACATGATTATATATTTACCGGCTTGACTGACATGGGTTTTTAAGGATGGCCCGACTAGTTTCAGACCTGTA
>DWMF01000650.1:0-13676 GCA_018244815.1 Parelbella polyzona | reverse complement strand
CGGTGCGGCGCGCGCGAGGCGGCGAGGTGGCGCGCCCGCCGGTGCCGGCGGCGCAGCTGTTGTATCGGCAACAGCCGTTGTCCACGCGACACCATCTCAAAATCCTTCACCACCCGGCGACCCCGCAGACTCAGGTGACCGAGACCGAATTACTGTCACCGACATAGTTTACCTAGAAACGTTAGCATAATACCACGGTTCCTCCGATAGGTCCGTCCCGAATACCGATGGGACGCCCGTGCTTATGTTTATGAACATCGATGTCGAGAGATCGACTTTATGTAAATGCTTGTTACTTAAGATGTTTTATTGGCTTTTTTATATTTGTTTATAAAAATTAGGAGCTCCATTGGCATAAATAGTTATGTATGCTTAAATTCCTAAATGAAATCGACGTCTTGCAACTTGCCGATAACGAATCCTTGGTGCATCGATAAACCTTGGGCTTGTAGTACTGCGACCTATATTTTTAAAATGTAGCGTGTTCAACGTCGACGTAATCGTACTAATGACACAACGACGCGCCTCCAGAGCGGCAGCGCCGATGCGGGCGCGCTGCGCGGCCTACAGTTGCAGCAATTGGCACTGCGCCGCGCTGCGCCGCGCCCGCCCGCGCCGCACGCCCCGCCCGCGCCGCACGCGCCGCACGTGCCGCACGTGGTGCTGGCGCACCTGGCGCCGCCGCCCGCCGCGCTGCAGCCGCATCAGCCGCATCAGCCGCACCCGCCGCATCAGCCGCCCGATCATCAATAAATGTTGCTTCTAAATATTTAAGACTGTTATGTTATTTAATGTATCCTTCATTCGCTTCGAGTGACGCGGCTATCTTTCTTTCATCTTTCGGGTTAAATTTAAATATAATTATTATTTATGTGATTACCAAGTATATTTCTGCCAAAAACAAGAAAAATCATTAGTAAGCAGCGCTAGTAATACTTGAATAGGATAATAATACATAAGACTTAATATGCATATGACTTAATGAGATTTGTGCCCGATGTATCGCAGAAGGTTCACCCCCTATTATGTGAGTATAACATAAAAACTGAAATATGGGAGTACTACACTTTGTCACCCGAGTATTATAATATGCCAACTAAATTGAATTATCAAACGGAACAACGGAATTCTTCAGTTTTTTTAAATTGATGTCGAAGTAGTACCCGGTGAATTGCAATAGGCTCACCGCCTATTCCATGTGAGACGTCAACATAACGGGTGAAACGTGGGAGTATACTGTATTTCTCTGCCTACCTCTTCGGGGATTATAAGCGTGATGCTACGTTTTTAGAACTAGAGTGAAAAAATCTCAGTAGTTCTGTCAACAGTAATTACTAGGAATAAACCGAACCCAAGACTTGTTGATAAGCAGCGGCGCTTGCAAACATTTGACCAACGAAGTTCTACAATGTTTGGGGCTACTAAGAACTATTCAACCCGATGCCCGGGTCTCCTTTCCAAGATCGCGCCACTCGTCGAAGAATTAGTTTCATCCGCCTATAGTTTAAAGAAATCGGCAGAGGTATTATAAATAGAGTAGGGAAGACATACGGCCGTCTGTAAGCGGCAACCTTCGACGGTTAGAAAGAGAGAAACCATCAAGATACTTTATTTATCTTTATTATCTTTCTCTATGTCACTATTGACGCATGCGCAGCAAAAGAACACCTTCAAGCTTCAGCTTTTGCTTTTCAAATAATGAACTCGTGCTAGCGGTACCTGTTCGTATTAATACTACACGAAAAATATACCATTATATTAATAGAATATCAATTCATGGGTTTTCGCCAAACCTCGGCGTACTATAGACTTAGGTCTGGTATCCACCAAAGCGGAGAGGAGACGAGAGGAGATGTGCTGTAAAGCTGGCAAGTTATTTCCACCAAGGAAAGAAGTGTAGCGGAGAGGAGATGTGAGCTTTGTGTAACAGAGATGTGATGTGAGCTGTGAGAGATCGAAACCAGTCAAGTTCTGTCTACGAAAGGAAGACGTCATGTTTTTACAAAAGTTAAATCTGAATTTACTTGAGGAAGAGGAATTAGAAGTTGAAGAAACACAATTAATTCTTCAATATTTAAATTATTGACGGCAACATAGATTCTGGATCAAAAACGATATAAAATGTCACAGTTGTGGCGAATATGCCACACTATTTCAAGCGGTGTGCGGAATGTGCGAGCGCGTGCGCCTGCCGCGCCGCCCGGCCGCCCGACTAGAGTTAGACATTTCTCCGCTCTGCCGCGCCGCTTGCTCGCTCGCCGCACAAAAAAAATCTATAGAAAAATGAGACATCTCTCCTCTCCGCTTGATCCATTTCCACCCAAGCTAAGCGGAGAAAAGATGTGGAAATAACGAAATCGGATTGACTTATTCAAACACATCTCCGCTAGTCTCCTCTCCTCTCCGCTTGGGTGGATGCCGGGCCTAAGACTCGAGCAGTGTTGAGTTTTTTAAAATTTTACTTTAGATCTACTAAGAATCAATAATAATATTATAATGTTTTGCTACTTCTATTTCTATTTTTAATATTTTAATAGTACATTATATTTATGTATTACGAACCATTCCGCCGGCGCCTGTCTCTGACTTCTCTGATTGCAGTATGCAAAAGGAATAGTCTGCAGACCTTAAAGTTTTCAAAATGTTCTCTAAAGCGTATGAAGTCTGCTAAACCGCACTTGGTAACCGTTATAGAAAATTATATTTATTCTTAAAACGCAATTTTTAGTAAATAGGTGCACGCGAGGATTGTAACAAAAGACCATTGGTTAGATAGGCAGAATTTTATACCTATAGGTTATTACTATTATTTGTATTAAAGAAAACATTTTCTGGTCCAGCTGTATTTTAGGGTTTCAATCTTTCCGAGACAAGGTCTTCACCGCCCTCAGTTTCCGTTGCGTCACCTTGCTCCTATAGTTATATCGCGAACTGTTGTCAGGTATCTGTACCTATATATATTTATGGAACAGTCAAAACTTAATGAATATTCAAACAAAGAACAGTATAAATAATATATCCAAATTTATTTTCACAGCATGTATGCATATTACGTGATTTAAGTTATATAAATGCATCAATTAAAAGATATCACTCAGTTTGAATTCATGTATAAAATATTTATTTTTATTTGGTAAACATACAATAAACATATTCAGCATTGGCTGTGACGGCATACTTGTACATAAAAGGTGTGCACCGAACGGAAGAGAGGATTTCCCTGCTGTGCTAACAGCGTTCATCATGTTTTAGTACCTACTACATAATTACTACAGGAACATACAATTTTTTTCCGGAAAAATTTAATAGTTGCTATAGGTTAGACCGGTGCGGCGTGTATGTTTGAGCAACGACATGGCGGGCAGTGTAGGTGTTGCACGCGCTCCACATGCACGAGGCGGACGGCGGCGCCGAGACGTACCAGCGGATCGAGCGCGTCCGCGGCCGCGCCGGCCAGCGGCCGCAGCGCCTCGCGCGCGCCCCTAGCGGCGCCGCCCAGCGTCGCCAGAGCGGCTGTAAGAATGTTGTGCGCAGCCACCAGCGCCGGCTTGCCCACCGCTTCTGCCGCTACTCCCACGCCACCCACGACCATTTTGCGCAGCACTTCCAGCACACATCTGTAAACTGTCTCCATGATGATATGGAAAAATAAGGCTTAATTTCGCTTAAAATCGCTTTAGTCGTCTTGGGGGTCTTTGCGGGAGAGAAAAGTGTCAGTCCATTAAAAGCAGAGCAAATCTTTTTTCTAATGGATGTACGTACCTACCTGTCTATGAGAAGCATTTTTCCATTCCGTCGAGTTTCGGAGTCAAATATTCGAAATCAAATCGAATTAACTTTTTCTAACTTGAAATTTTTAGTAGTAAACGTAACATCACGCCTGTAATCCCCGAAGAGGTAGGCAGATGAGTGTAATACACTCCCACGTGTCACCAGTTACGTTTAGGTCCCATGGAATAGGTGGTGAGCCTATTGCCATACACCGGGCACTGATCCAGACTCCGAGTCACTACTAGAAATTCTAAATTAGAAAAATCCAATAGCACTCGACCCGGGATTTGAACCCAGGACCTCCCGATCAGCAGTCGCGCTTGCAACCACTCGACCAACGAGGCAGTCATACATATATGTATGTAATGATAATAATATGATACCTATATTTATTTTAGGTGTGTGTGGTCACCCGATCTTTACCGTTAAAAATAGATAATATATATATATTGTAATATGCCCTGCTAAAATATACATAGATATACGTAAATACAATATATACGGTTCGTATCTAAAAACCTTTGAATGACCAATTTTAATCTATTATGACGTCATTACATTGTGTTCATGTAGATTATGATAACGTTGGTACAGTATGTTGCACCCAGGGTCGTACCATCACTTCGTGTATTGCTGTGAAGCAATTGTTATTAAAACAATTTGTGTTTCGGTATGAATGGTCTGATGGATTTATACTTGATCGTAGTCCTAGTTCTGAGGTATAGCAACACGTACTCGTATGTCACGGAATTTGAATAGGACATATAGGTACTAAAATTACAATTGTACCACGTGAACCAATAGAGGCTAGAATTCCTAATCTTACAGTCCAATTCGAGGTTGATGTCCTATGACCGCTGCGTGCTCGTCGACTTCACAAAAAAAAAACATTTTGTACAAAACTTGTATCGTCTCATAAATTGCATACTTAAATTCAAAAAATAAATTAATAAATCATTTTAAATAGAAAAGATGATAAAAATTTAATTGAAATTAAAAACTTTTAACTCATTTTCATTCTCAAAAAGTGATCCGACAACTGTACGTTTGTATTATTTGACTTAATGCCATTTTCGTGTACATTTTCAAATATTGAAACATCAATGAAATTGTTATAGTTGAATTTCCAAAGAATGTAAAATTTATATATAAAGTCTGCTTAATACGTTATTCGAAACAAGTTATATTAATATCATAACATTGACATTTAATTTAAAAAACGCAATCAGGATTCAACCGGCCATGACAATAAAATTAAAAGTTCATACTCTTTTATCCATGCCAAGGTTGATTGTTCTGACTGTACAGAGAAAGGGTCAGAATCCTGACGTTCTGATGATATATTACTTTTTTAAGGTATCGCTTTAACTCTTAATGATCGTATTCAGTCAGCATCGTATTCATTATCTTATAATTAGGTACGCAGCTGTAAAGATATGAAACTGGGTCGATACCAATGAAATATATGCATTATTCCAAACTAAATGTATCTGCAAACACGCATTCATATATGGAGACGTACATTCAAATTGAATATTAGGCATCTGTGTCTATACGTTATGCGTGGAAATTATATAAATTGCTCAAATCCTCTTCCTCTGTACAGTTTTAGAATTAATGATAAAATAGAAAAACAAAATTAGAAAAAAATGCAATTAGAAAATGTTACAAAAGTTTATATAAATTACATATGTACATCGTATTTTTTAATTAAAATTGTTAAAGTTGTCGGTTAGTACCTAAACCAAAGAAAAAAAAATCATTATATATTTAAATATTAGAGGATATGTTAGAACAATGAAATATTTTTGATATAATTGAACATAATATGACGCGTTGCATTGCGGAAATCCTGTATAAGACCTTCGATAAGAATTAACATGTGCTATCTAATAATTACAATGACGACTAACCAATGTTTACGTTCTATAAAAAGGACACAGACGCTCTTGAGAATATTTGTGTCTTGAGGCATTAAGTTCGCTCTTGGTCCTCGAGGGCTGTAAAGTCTGACAACCCGTAATTGACCAGTAGTAATCATGTGTTTATAGTCTTAACTCTCCTCATTTCTAGAGCGAACCCGTGTCCAACAGGGGTCCGACGACGGAGTTGATAATTGTCATAGTTAAATAGTAATTACATATAACACGTGAATTTCTATTGGATTCGATACTTGCGGTCAAATATGAGTATACGAGTAACTCATTCTTTAATGTTGTTTTTTCTTCCAGAACGCGGGGAATGTACTCCCCACCGTATGGACGAGGACTTTCTGATCAGATTCCTGCGCGCCAGGAACTTTATACCCCAAAGAGCGCATAGATTGGTACGTTAATGATATACACATATTATTTTCTGTACGTAATTGCAATTTTAGTTACACTAGATTTTTTATGTAAGTACATAGATGATGAACATACACAAAATAACAACAAACAGATATAGTCTTTGGACATCCACGTGCTTGTTTCAAAAGTGATGACTGTAGAAGAAGCACTTCCGGTCTGTAAGGATAAAGAATTTTGACATTACAGTTCTCTCTGCCTACCACATAAGGGAGCTGGGGTGACAGACGCACACTATCAGCCAGTCATCGTCCACTGCTGGACATAGGCCTCTGCAAAGGCACGCCACTGAGTTTGATATTCTATTCTACGCATCCAACCACTGCCAGCCACTTTGTGTATATCGTCATTGTCAGTAACGTTTTTCATTAATACAAATACAAGATATATTAATACTGCACCATGCAGTATTATTATACAAAACAAGTTACATGACGACATCTATGGCTACGGTAGAAATCACGATATTGTAATAAATAATATGAAAGAGGTTTATATTATTTAATTAAGTTAATGGTTTTGATCTGTGGGTCAAACCAAGTACTCGTATTAGAGAATTTTCCGACTTGAAATTCCTAGTAATAGCTCGTGGCGATACGTTCATCCCCTATTCTATGATGGTATATAGTAATTGGTGACACTGGGGAGTACTACACTCCGGTCCTCTGTCTACCCCTTCGGTGAAATACGTGTGTAATATCGCGTTTTGTTTTGTTGAATATTTGTCAATAACCGGTGTATCCTCTAAAAAGCAATCCCTGACCATTATTTGAAAACAGTTGTAGGAAATGATTAATAGTTAATCTACTTCCCTATGTATCTCTATGTAATTAATCATATATTTATGTATTTTTTTAATTACATAAATTTGCCTACCCAGTAAGGGACCTGGCATGAAGTTATGTTACTAATAAATTTGCAATGTGAAGGTCTGCTTGCTTGCCCTTTTACGATCGCTAGGGTTCAGTGGCAAAAAATGCAGTTTCTCATTGAAAATAACTTAATTAGTGAATAATAACAAAGTATAAATAAATAAGAAATTTGCAATCAGAGAATTGTGACCTTGATATGTTGAGATCAAAGTACTGCCTCAAACGAACGATATGAGGCTTGGATAAAAACACTACTTACAAGAAATACAGGAAAGAAACAACAGAAAATTTCAATGAAACTCATAACTGAAAAATTAAAGTTCAATGAAACTCATAGCAACAAAATTAAGGTTCAATGAAACTCATAGCAACAAAATTAAATTTCAATATAATTCATTTAATGAATATATTACGTTGTTAATGTTTTTTGCAATAAATAACAGCGTTTTAGAAATGTACGCGCTTAAAGGCCGTCACGTATGTCTTTGCCATAATAATTTCTGCGCAATAATGTCTTGCTATACCGATACATGTCTCGCTATATCTGTTCACACATTTTAACGATGTAAGGAATATATATTGTATTAAGGCTGTGTCTGGTAATTTCAGCGTTACTATAGAACGTGACGATTTCATTGCGTGTTCATTACAATTTACTGGAGATGAGTCACGACTGAAGCGTTTATCATATTTTGTACAAAGTGTGAATCCATTTATTTATACATTTATTTATCCATTTATGATTGCCTCGTTGGTTTAACGGTTGCCAATTGCAAGTGTGACTGTTGAGTAAGAGGTCCAAGGTTCTATCGCGGGTCAAGAAAATTATTATTGGGTTTTTAGATGGAACTGGGCTTGTGTTCGGTTAAGGCATATCGGTGTAGGGATTCCATGGGACGTATAAATTTACTGATGAATCGTGGAAGTGTACTATACTTTTCTGGGCACCTCTTCGGCAGCATACAGGCGTGCTAGTGTTGATGTGTTGTTATTTCGAATTTCGATTTCCATTTTATTTATGCAAATTTTAATTATTAATAACGTCACAGCAATTATGGGCGTATAATAATTATCTATTTCCTAATAATTATTCGGATAATTACTTTGATTGTTCATATAAGCCATATATTTTTTATGAGAGTGTAATATAATAATTACTCATTTTATTTCTAAATATTTTTATTACAACAATTAAATATTGTCCTAAATCATAAGAATATTGTGTAATTTATAATGTTTGTGGAGAAATAATTAAGGTTATTTAATTATTTAAGTAAGTAATTGCTAATAAGCGACAATTTTTCTTGAAATTAGAAAATGGGTACGGAATATTGACGGGTTAAGCTTGATCGGTGTTAATACATATATCTTACAGTTCCCTGTGTTTCCGGTTATTATATTCAAAGTATCAAGAAACAGGTCAAAATGCCAGTCCCTGGAGAGTCATAACATGTCTCTGACTAGTGTCTGATCAGTGACAGATCATGTTGTTAGGCCAATGCCTATATTACATAACGTTTAAAAAAAAAACGTTTCCGTGCATATATAACGAGGGGGATGAACGTAGAACAAGTACGTAAAGTGGGTATGAATAGATATATTTGGCATGCGGAGCTATGTACCTACTTCGTTACGGACCCGGCCTCATGATATTTATAATTAAAAAAATATCGTATAAGAACTTATTTGTAGACTGCCTCGTTGGTCGAGTGGTTGCAAGCACGACTGCCGATTAGGAGGTCCTAGGCTCAAATCCCGGGTCACATCACGTCTCATGTAACATTAAACATAACATCACGCCTGTAATCCCCGAAGGGATAAGCAGAGGAGTTTAGTACACTCCCTCGTTTTACCCGTTATGTTTAAGTTCCATGGACTAGGCGGTGAGCCCGTTGGCATAGACCGGCCACAGATCCACACTCCGAGCGCCTACAAGAAGATCTAAGTTAGAAAAAGTAAAATCCAATTGTACCCGACGAAGTCGAAATAATAACAAAAAAAATTTCATTGCTGAACACAGGCCTTTCTAAAGGTGTACCACAACACTCCATCCTCCGAAGATCTCATCCACCCACTATCACCTGCCTTCTAACGAAGTAACGAACGAAACTGACAAAATAATGTATTTTACTTGAGAATATTAACACTGGAGCAAACATTTATCCATCCGTAAACTCTTAATTGGTTTAGCTGAGTTAAGGTGATATTATAAACGTTGAAACTGATACTCAATTAGGAAACAAGATAATATTATTTAGAACACGGGAACTTGATAATAACGTTTTCGTATTTTCTTACTAATTAATATTGTCGATGTATAAATAACTAGATAGAATAAATAAAACTATTAGATCTACACTAATAGACTAATATATCTAGACTAAAAAACTAATAGAATAATAAGAAAATTAATACATCGATTCAAATTGTTATCTGATTTCGAATAATTCGATACCTATGTTGCAAATGACAGTGAAGCTCATTTGCCTCGACGCGTAGGTTCAGATGGAACGACGGCAGAATATCTACGAAATTGGCAATGACGACATACCTATGTCAAAGAACTAAATTATTGTAATATGTGAACAGGTGAACGTCTAAGACATACTTGAAGTAATGGCTTGCCCATTCACAGGACATACTCTTACGTCTTGGTATTCAAATCTTATATATGTACATGCATACATTTCTTCACGCCAAGTTCCTTACGAGGAAAGCAGAGAGCGCGGAGGGCAAAATACTCAAATGTACTCAAATCTTTGTCCCTATTATATCTCTTTGTTCAATTGTGTATGTACAGCGAACAAAGAATTAAAAAAGAACAGAATGAGAAGTGGATATTTCTAAAGAAATCTGTTCCAGCGGGCCTGTGATTGGAAAAGGGGTTATCCATAAGTAATGGCAGATAAACATTAATAATAATAAATCCTTTATTACGATATCAATTAATCTAAAGAGACCTTTCGACCTTTCGGATAATTGGGTTTAATCTTCGCATCTATTATTTCCGCAGTCTTATCTGGGAGTATATTCTTATGTACCGGTTTAAAACACGGCGATGGAAAGTGGTGCTCAGGATATTAGGGAATATCCTAACGCTATCTGATATTGTATATTGATATTTATGGACTACCGTCAGCACTTCACATTAGATGGTCTGCGTACCTATCAGTTTAAGATATAGGTACTTTATTATATACATATCTTAGGACACCGGACATGTGATTCCAAAGTAGGCAAAGCTTGTGATAAGTTGTGATATGACGGTTGATAATCTACATATATCATCACGTCAGGTCCGTCACGGGGTAGGCATAAACTAAATAATACATATATAAACATAAACTTATACAGATACTTATTTTTTAAGTCCTGGTTGATACTTTTTAACATTCCGCGCTCAGAGATAACTTTTATATTTCAGATGGTGAACTATTACAGATTCAAGCGAGAGAACCCCCATTTGTTTGAAGATGTATACCCCTTAGATCTACGAAACATCGGAGACGCCAACATCGTGGCAGTGCCGCCATATCGCGACCAGGACGGCAGGCGAATATTACTGTATAGAATTGGTAAGTGAACACTCTAACAAGATCTTATTTCTTATTTAAAGTACATTTACAAAAATACTTTGATAGTTTTCTTTACTTTTGCTTAAAATATTTGACAAAAACTTGGTTTGATTTCCGATCCGGTTACTTCTGGATTTTTCCAATTTGAAATTCCTAGTAGTAGCTCGGAGTTTGGAGTGTATTGCAGTCCTCTGCTTAACCCTTCGGGGAGATGCCTTTACATTTATGCAAGATTAGAACATGACATGCGTCTGCGACAAGTTACAAGAGAGTTGTTCATCACTATTGATATTATAATTACTTACCCTGTAATAGTCTTTAAAAAATTCCATAACAGTTTTTCGGTCTGGCCATCAACCGTTTTCCGTCTTACTTGAAAACGTGGACCTATTCCTATCCATTGTTGAACCACGACTGATATGCGTATGACCTGTTTTTCTAGATCTTTCACACTATTATGACATTTAAAGAGCGTTATTATAAGGACCTCCAACGCTTGCTTTTTCTGTTATATTTCTTTATTACACTGTGAGATAAACGCCCTTTAGATATTAATTTTTCCAATGACATATAAGAGAAATAAAACAAATTAGATATTATTGTTTAAATATTTTCTATTTGCATAAATATTTGTCTATTTAATAGCGAGTGGGATTAAAAATAATTGCTGGCTAAATAGTGTCTATTCGTAATACGAATTTCAATTTTCATTCCAAATGCTCAGCTATTTTAATAAGTCTTCAACGCCGGGCAAAAATCTTTGTGTTTTTAATAAAAAGTGTATTTATATTGTGCACAGAGATTTAAAAACAGTTCATTATAGTTTTATTAAACATTTAATCATCTCATTTTACGTTTTGTTTCCATGAAATAACATTTTTATCATTGCGAAATATACTTTACCTTTTGATTAAACTTTAAAGTGATATTAAAGTCATAATATCTAAATATTTGTCATCTATATACGGCTACCTACATATGATTTAATTTACATTGAGAGAATTTGTTTCCTTTATTTTTATGTGCGCCATACAACGGCTTAAGCAATCTGATAATATTTCAAATTAGACTATATATTGGCATATTTTCCTTTTGATGACAGCACTACCCAATCATAAAGTGAGATTGGAGTCATATAAAGTCGGTACCTATATAAAAGTATACAGTGACTTTATTAAGGGGTCCGCTCTTACAATTAGCAATGCTAAATTAAAATTAATAACAAAAACATAATAAAGAATAGATAAAATTTAGGATTACTCAACTCATCTTCCTTACATCAGAATTACGAACGCCGTCGGCGAGTGTCAGACCGCATATGCGGCGCAGTAACCTCTACTCGACCGCGTTTATTCTGCTTTCATCCCCTTTCTTACATATCCAGCTGTCGCTCCCCTAAGGTAGCGTTGGAGTAAGCACAGAATTATGTAAGGCCAGTCGGTCTCTTTGGCTCAGGAAATGGCCGCTCAATATCCTTACTTTAATAAAATTTGTTATCTGTTATTCAAATTCCCGGAATTCGTTATCAATTGTTTCACACTGCACGTTAGTAGGCAATATCAAAATGTTTTTAAAATTTTAATAATATCCAAATATCTAATTAGTTAGTACACAACAATTTGTGAGTTACAAAATGTTGTAAAAAAAACAGTTTAATCTTTCATGGCAGTTTAATCTTTCTTGTAACCTGTATTCCACAATAAATGAAATTTTAATTTGGCTTAAGAATGTCCCAATCCAGGTTTTAAAACGAATCTTTGGTGTTTTCTATAATCTTTGATACATTAAATGATCTTTGATATCGATTACTAACTTAAACATCTCCTATTATCTTTAAGTCACAAGCAATCATAATTTTAGTAAAGAAATCACTTTCAGAGCTATGAAAATTTATGTAAATAGTACCGACTTGCGTGGTTCTTGTCAGTTGGTGTTGCCTGCTACAGCAGGCGTCTGACACTCGTTACGCTCGTCGCGAACGTGTAAACAATAACTGTGGCCTGGCCTATTGAGCACACCGGGTCAGGGCCTCTCCTCAATTTCTCAGTAAACTTATTACAGCACGCTACAACTACAAGCCACTGCTTAACCTCTAATCTTTAGTATTGTCATGCAAAATTTTCGTGATTACATAAATCCAATATTTTCCCATAAACTGCAGAAAATTTCAATTGCCCGTGAGTTAGACATTAAGATTCAGTTGTTTGCTAACGAGTTAGAATTGCCGTGATTACATATGTCTCATCTATGATACTTCTATAAAAAGCCTCGGGCTTATTAGAGCGATACAATTGCTAAATAAAATACAAGTATCGAATATTTTCTTTCATTTGATTAGAATTAATTCAATCACTAACTCCGGGAGATTAAAACCTTACACTTTTTATTATTCGATACCACTTTATTGCGTTAATAATAACATGTTTGTTCATAAACAATGTTGTCCAAGAGCTGGCGACGAAATTAGCAATTAGTTTGCATGGCGTAGTGAAGAAAATTAAGAAAATATTGCCCAAAAAAATTAATTAATTAAGCAGTAAATGTAATATCACACCTGTTATCCCTGAAGGAGTACGCAGGGGGGTGTAGTACACCCCCACATTTCGCCAGTTATGTTAAAGATTGGAATAGATTTTAAACCTATTGACATACACCGGGCACAATTCCATACTCCGAGTCACTATTAGAAATTCTAAATTAGAAAAATCCGATAGTACCCGACGCGACGCGGGATTTGAACCCAGGACTTCCGATCGGCAGTCGCGCTTGCAACCGCTCTATCAGCAAGGCAATCAAGTTTGTCAGATATATGTTAAGTTTTAACTAGAGAGTGACAAAGTTTTATGCGTAGCCTTAACGTATGAGAGAAGAAGTTCGACGATTTCTGGCACCGATAACAGGACACATGTATGTATGTACATTCAAAAGGCTTAGGACTGGCTGCAGTGGCACCGGCTTGGGAATGTATAGACTACACTGTTGGGTATAAACCCAGCAGTGGATTTACAAAGGCTAATGCACGCTGGATGTATAGTGTACGGTATTTCACCTATAGCTTTTAAACACAAATTTAAAATTAAAAGCCTTTTTAACGAAAACGTAAATTGTAAACG
>DWMF01000649.1:0-13680 GCA_018244815.1 Parelbella polyzona | reverse complement strand
ACACGGGCTTGATTTGTGTGTAATTTTAAGCATTTTAATCTGTAGACTTCACTTTGCTTACTATTACCCCTTCAAACATTTCCTTGTGAATTTATTAACTTTTGAAAATGCTTCGCATTTATAACCAATTGTTATTTTGTTTCAGGTAATCAATGACCACCAAATAAACGCAGTGAGCTTAAATAACCGAAAAATGAACAAAGTATCTATGTTTGGGACAGACATAAATCCAACAGGACACGTGTGTGTTCATGAGTATAGACTACCAGCTATCTTATCGCAAAGTGCTGATATAATTAGAAAGCGTACCAACAAAACAAGATTCTAGTCAATTGTAAATAGAAAAAATATTAATAATATTATTAACAAAAATATAAATATTGAATACTCAAAATGAATAAATTCGTCACTTTAGTCGAGTCAGCCCTTTAACGATGACCATTACACCATTTGTGTACAAACTCTTGTATTCTGTACCCCGTTTTATGTCAGATTGTAAAACGCAGCGGCGATCCGTAAAGTTAATCACAGTGTATCAAATATGAAATCTGAGCTACTGCGCCATTCTCACGTGCGCAAACAACAAACAAAACGCTGCATTATGTCCGTACTACCTTTAATGATTTAGTATTCGATACTATTTTGTTCTCACATTGTTTTCTCACATTATCAATATATGTAGCTTTGGCTTGTCTAAAGGAGAATCTTCTTGTTCATTCTCTCTTTTATAATTATTGAAGTGACAACACAAAGTCACATCTATAAATTAATCAACGCATGTCTAGAATTTAATATTAGAAACATTTACTGTCACTGTCGTCACTCTATAAAATTTTCCATTACAAGGATTTAACAAAAAATCAAATTAACTGCTTCATCACCCATTTCAGTCTGGAACAGGGTGGAAATCTTGATATTAATATGTTTTTTCTGAAGCTAAGATATTACAGCGCTTTTTAAATAATAAATTTCGCGACTCTATTAGTGTATGCAAGAATTGTATTTTCTTACTGTCATAATATTATGACCTTTAACAAGTATAGAAGTTATAACAATTGCTTACTACAATAGCCAAGTAAGGATTAGCAGATATTACGCGACCCAGACAACGTTACGGAGAGCTTGAAGGTTTTGTTATGATGCTATCATCATCATCATCATTATCAGCCCATTTCCGGCCAAGGCCACGTAGGCTTCTCCGACAGCACTTATTGCACTGCGCCAATATAGTGGCAAATACGACAGACATTACCGCGAGTACAAGGTTAGAACGATTTATTCGGTCACGGAAACAGCGGCTGCAGTCGCATAAATACCAGTAGTAATTAGCATTCGTTGTCGCGGCCCTTGTTTTGTCGCAGAGCTTTAATTTTTACTTGCCGCGATATCGCGAACGCGGTCAAAAATAAACAACTACTGCTTTATTGTTTAGCATAAAAATTTCACCTCGTTTTCCGTTTGAAAACTTAATAGCCTTAGAGCTGAAGATCGAGCGCAGCGGCGCGGGCGTGTTGTTGGACAGGTTTAGACCAGCAGTGGACGAGGATGGTGTTGATAATTGTCTTATATTTAGATAGAGAATTTGGAACATTTTCTTTAAAATTCATCGTTGATTGACAAGTAAATTATGATTTCGATTTTGATGCTAACGCCAAACATCTACAGATTCAAATTTAGCCTGCTTATATATGCTGTACTGAAACGCCTTTATGGTTCCTTTGAATGATTTTGAGTGAATGTACATACTTTAATTTATTTTGCTGCCTTTTTACGGTTACTTCATAAAATAATAAATAGATAAACGCAGGCCCAGTGACAAACAAATTAAACACTATAGCAAAACAAATAAATCCTCATTTTCGTCATGAAACGCTTTCACAAATGGAAATGTAATGTCGATAAATTGCTGTAAATGATCATCCGCTTTTATTATTTTTTTATGATAATTAGGAAATTATGGTATTTTAACTACCGTAACAGAAACTTTTGGCAAGAAGACCGCTTTAATGGTATCGCGTTACAGTCGTTGATCGATCGCGATGGAACTACGATAAATTCAGCTCACATGACAAATACGCACAAATTGCTGTAAAATTGCCGCAGGAAGCGTAGCGACATTAGGGTCTCGTGCGTTGTGTAACTGCCGTTCATTAGGGTAGTGTTGACAGTACATGCGTGCGCGCCGCCCGCGCCTGGCACCGGCCTATCGCGCCACCATCGATGACTAATAAACCGAGACCACCGCGCACTGCACCCGAAATAACCCTTATTAACTCACACATAAAGCCCATTTACAAATAAATAGCGACATAGATAAAGTTGTTTTCAGTAATCGCAAGTGATATCGACTAAATTACATCTGCGTTCGATTTGTACCTTATCATTCAGAGAATAAAGACGCTTTCCAGATCGTTCTACGGACAACACAAAAATTAGTTCGGGCCGCAATCGTGACCACTTCTAGCGAACACTTATATCATGCCTACGCCCCCGGATTGAGCGGTTCCTGTCAAAATTTCACTGCTACGATCGCACGATTTATTTGTGCGTGGGAAATATTTCTCTATTCCCGTTTCTGTCGCTGTTTATTTTTTAACATATAGTTTTTATTCCGTGTAGTGTCTTTCCAATATAAGATACGGAAGAATCACACGCAACACTTATTATTATTCATAGAGCATTATCGAAACTACTTCATGTACTCGTATTTACTCGTATATTCCTTTTTTGGAGGACATTTTAGGTTAGAGCACAACTTCATATTTAAAATACCGACTTGACAAAAAACCATGAATACTTTGGCCTGAGATGATATTTTAACGAATTTTTTAAAACAAATAATATGCGTTTCGGATTTCGGAAGTTATAAAACTTTTTATCTATAAGACGGCCGAGCACCTCCGGATTACTCATTTCGCAATAGCCCGAGGCAATTAAAAAGCAAGGGGTAGTGCTATCATTAACCGGGAGCGTCGGCGTCTTAACAAGAATATAATGCAATTTTAAAATAATCCCCGCAAAAAAGAAATTAATGCAGGCACCTCTCTGGATTCCCTTTTTATCTCTTTAATTGGTTTTCACATCTCCTAGTGTAAAAAATATCGTGTTCCTTGTAATCTCGGGAGATGTTTTAATAAATATAACGAAGTGAGCTTCGGTTGGGGTTGGAAAAAATATCGCTGTTCTTAAATAAAGCTTCACACTTGAAAGATCAACGCGCCAACTGGTGCGTACAAGATTTATTGAGAAATAATTAAACGCTAGCACCGAGCCCTTAACGCCGACCATTACACTAAATTAAAGCCAACTTCTTTGAACTGGCTGTTTTTCATATTGGTAAAATTTTATCTATAATAAGGAAAAGACAAAACATGCAATACCATGATTCCTATATATGAACGAGTAATATCATTATAAGTTATGAAGCTGTAGTACATATGTTGAAATAAGGGTTTAAAGAACATGATTTAATAGAATTTCCACAAATGGTAAATTTAAATTACATATAACATTTACATTTGTATTCATCTGTTGCGACTGCCTCGTTCGTATAGTGGCTGCACGCGCGACTACCGAACGGGAGGACCTGGACTCAATTCCCGCGTCAGGTGCTATTGGATTTTCTAATTTAGAATTTCTAGCAGGGACTCGGAGTATGGATCTGTGCCCGATGTATGTCAATAGGCTCACAGCCTATTCCATGGGACGTAAACGTAACTCATGAAATGTGGGAGTGTATTACACTCCTCTGCCTACCCCTTCGGGGATTACACGAAACGAATTTTTATTATGGGCCAATTAATACAATGAAGAAATGATATCTATATTGAGTAGATAGAAGAATTCTATTTAAATACTAGCTGTACCCGCGACTTCCTACGCGTAGATTTCGTAAGTTTTGTAAAAAATATTTTGACATAACTTCTTTATTTGTTAACCGATAAATGAAAAAAACACCAAATGTTAAGTGAAACCCATCACAATATAATCCTGAAAACTGCATTCAAATCAGATAAGCCGTGTCTGAGATTAGCGTGCACAAACATACAGACATACAGGTAAACAGATAAAATGAAAAAATATTGTTTTAAATTCTCTTACGTATATAAAAGCATCCCATTATGAATTTTTAAATATATTTGCCATGCACAGACAGCGATCACGTACACTTTTATTATATTATGTACAGATACGCTTATTAGAGGACTTTATTACATTATGGAATCATGTACGTTGTCACCTGTATAACATAGTCGATGAAGGAGTTATTCACGGCGATGTAGACGATCTCCAAAATACATATATTGAGTAAAATATTTATAAGAATAATATTCTTCTACAACTAGAAATACCTACATTTTACCTTAAAAATAAATACAAATAGTTTTATGTGATCATAAAAACCGATCAATAAACATTATTAGTGTATTTATAGTATTATGACCGAAGTTGGTTCGCTAACGGCCGATACATTTGTTTCGGCCTATCCCCTTTTGAGAGGCCCTTAGCCGTTTTTATAGTCCAAACTTTGTTGTCTTTCACGTATTACGAACACAATATAATTTATTTCTTGCTTAATATCCTTAACCGCTTTCTTGTGTGTTTTTATTTTCATTAGGTGCCCATTTTATTAATGCACGTTGTACCCTTCTATGAGTAAACGTTGCACAGAATTGCAATCTTCAACTAATCTGTTATCATATGTTTATTGCCACTGCATGTTCTACATATTTAGGTATGTACGTATTTTGTAACTGTAGAACAATAAATGGCCATAAAGTATAAATAATAACAAACTTTATTAATTAATCGTCATCAGATTCAATCAAATATTTCAAATTGTGCACACACAATTGAATCAATTTACAATATGGAGCAAAAGCTTTAACTATATTAACATGTCTAATAAAACCTGAGTAGCCACTCTAGGCAGTAGGCCGCACTACACAGTGTAATCCACTCATAAAACCTCTATTAATCCTTCCACTCGGCACTGTTGTGTCGTCAACGGTAGCCGAAATTTTAATCACCGACCCCCACAGCCCCCCGGACCTCGACCCCCTGACGCCCTGGGGCCGTCCGGTCGCTCCTTACACGATATTCCCATTACTTAGTCCAGGGTGATAATAAAATTTAATATAACGCCAGAGGAAACGGATGCGACCGTGGCACACGGCATCTACCACATCGACATTGAATGGATTTTAATAGTATTCCATTCTTTAAATGCATTTTAAAATTTAAATCTAAATTCTCTTTTTATATTGTTGTGTGTTATGGTCCTTCATAAGACAACCGTGTCGCGCGCTTTTCTAACATAATTTCTCATAATTTCTAACATAATTCTAACGTTTCAAAATTACTTTTTTTCCTAGCTGTACCGAATTAATAATAAATAAATTAACTTAATGCATTACAAGTCTGCCAAACCGCTCTTGGAGTTCTGAGTGTTATTGTTCATGATGGTAATGGTGCTGAATGGTGAAATATTGAACAATTTATTCATTGACTGGTACAATTAAATTAATATCAAATTATGTATGCGGCAATCACAAATTTTGCATCCATAACCCTATATCTAAACGTGAAAGTTAAATTTTCACGAGAAATTTCTTTGTAAAGCAATAAAGTAGCACAGCAGCTGACTGTTGGCTCGCAGCCGCAGGCAGTCGAAGGGTTAGATATATTTAGTCCGACCGTCTAAGAAAGGGTAGAGTAGCGAGAAAATTGAGAAATGGACCGGTTAACATCGTTACAGTTCCCCGTGCTAGTGGATTAAACGGCGAAAATGAAAAACGTTACTTGAAACATTATGCGGCAAAAAAAAAACATTTTAATGTAAATTGAAATATTAAACGAAAAAGAAACATTTTGGTGTTACTTGAAATATTATACGGCAAAAAAAAACATTTTAATATTACTTTAAATAACAAACGGTACAAAAATCATTATAATGTTACAAAAAAAATCTTTTACTAACTTGAAATATAATAAGGCTTAAAATATTTTAAATGAATATATAGGTAAAAACGCATTGTAATTAAATTAAATGGCTTATAATTGACAAAATATAGGAGCACGAAAAAAAGTAGCAAAAAGCATTTTAAAAATGAAATTGAAAATCACGAATAAAAAATTTAACAATAGTTTAATCAAAAAATTGTTTTACATATGAATTAATTTGTTTGACGACAATATAATACTAAAGCAGAAATTTCAATACTAATAACCAGGAATTCTCGAAATGTATCCTTTAATTTTACATTAATCGCAATAGCTGCTGCACAGTTATAAATATATTTCACAAATTAAATGCACATAGGTAAACATCAATATTTAATTTTGTCGAGCTCTCGTTCTCAGGTAACTTAATTGCCGCCTTGCAGAACTAAGAGGTACTACAAGTTTCACACTTTTAAAAAGTTCGCTACGGGATGCAGTAAACTCATTAACCTGAGTGCACCAGCTTATTAAACAAGATGCCCTGCTCTCAATTAGATAGGCCACACACAGTTGCCACCGATGACGAATTAATCCACCAGCATTACATAGTTTGCGGTAAACACGTCTCATGAACTTATTGTGACAATACAATTATTTTGAATAATACATTAATGTCTTATTCTATAGAAAAAATTGTGCAAATCTTTTGTTTCGTCATAAGGTAAGATATGTATACTTAATGAAGTCAACGACAATACAACAACAAACGCATACCCGTACACAAGAACACACATACACACAGACAAGGGCACCATACACACACACTTACACGCATATATACATACACATTCACAAGTATTTATAAATCATACTTATTCTTCAGCAATAATTAATAAATGTAGCTTGTAAAGTGCTTAACCATCTGATCTTGTTACGCATACATGTACCTAATAACGAGAATATTGATCATATCTACTTGTACATAATTATATGTACTCGTATATGGAAACCCAATCAGTAAAACATCATAGTCACACGAGATTGTCCATGCTAATATAGCTGATACACTGATCGAAGAATGAAATTTGGTGCAAATACATATCAATGTTAGTTCACCATACCGACAATGTGTTCTTGGTTCTGTCCCAACCGGTTGCCATAAGAATTTGTGTCTCACGCCGCGCATCACGCCGCTACTGACATGTTAACGCGCGCGTACTGAAATAAGACTCCCGTTTTAACGTCTTCCTCACATCAACATGAAATTCGTTAGAACCATGCAGTCTATTAATATAATGTAAGGATAATGTTCATTTTATTACTGCAGTAAAAATGATATAAAATTTGTTTTAATAATGAAACATCTAATCCTTAGATATAGATATGTGCATGTACATGATGATCACTAGTGTCATCTTTGTTATTGTTCGATCGTTGTTTATTGTTTTCTTATTTTTGTGGACAGTTAGTCTAATTTTATTCAACACGTACACCCATTGAATGTACTTATGTATCAAGAGTGTAAGGTATAACAGCGTTTCCATGTTCCCGCCAGCCGCTGGTGCAGGCGTCGTAAATAACGCAAAGTAATTAGGTAGATGACGCGCATTTCTCCTGAGGTGTTCAAGTGTTAATAGAATGTGTAATAATAATAATCGTTATAACATATATAATTATGCATATGGATACATGCATATATGTTTAGTCTTCAGAATTACAACGCATTATCACGCCTGTAATCCCCATCCTGTATGCCGATTTTCTACTCATTTAAAGCGTCCAGAAAATTCACTGAGCATCTATTTTCTATGAAATTGAAAAGCTTGTAAACTCCGACCCGACTTAAGCTTTTAAAAGGCAATAACAACACTTTATAGGTGTGACCTTAAATCAGTGTTTTTATAGAAATAAAGCAGTTACAAAGCTATCGAGCTATATTAATAGATTCCTTACTACGCAGAGTAAACTTTGCATCCGAAAACCGAGCACTACACTCATTAGAAGTTAATTTTATCTGACATCACTGATATTATTTGCAGTGCTCGTCTGTGCGGTGCCTCGTCTCGCGAGCACGCCGTAATTACTTACCGACGCTCCGGCATGAATAAAATTATTATGAATTTCAGCGGTACATTATCGTCGCGTTGATCAAACGGCGACGAATATGCACTTGCACGGGCAATGCATGCCTGAATAGTATGCTAATAAACTATCTAAGTTACCATCGTTTAAACCACTGATACTCAAAATTTACAGTGACAAATTTACACACAGCTTACAAAATTGCATGATTGTTATGTGATTTAAATTGTATTGATATAATTGATACAAATTAAATGACATTTTAATTTTTTTTATTGCATTCTGGCTATAGCCAAGTATGATGGACCCATTTAAATTGTATATAACCTTTTTATACCCATATTTGTTGCAATTAAATACTTGTCTTTGTATTTGTAAAATAAGTAGGTATTTCATTTGGAATATCTGCACTTCTACTTCCCCATGTTAGAAAAAGAAACGCTGGCATTTATTACCCTTCTTACAAAACAGTATAACATTTAACGCGAATAATTGTAAATGTAAAATAACTTTAAATGAAAGACAGCAAATGTCTCATTTATTTTGCTTAAAATCTTACAATTAAACGGAACAAAGGACGTTTCGTGAACAGGAGTCCTTATATAGGCAAACAATCAGCATGATGAAGCACAATGTGGACGAGCTGCGCTGAAATTAAACAAACCCATAAGAGAATGTCGCACCAGTGTAGCATAAGCAATGGGAGCGAAGAAACACAAACACCTTACAGGGCCCGGCTAATCGCTTAATCAAAATTTATTCCGCACTTTGATTTTAAATTTGGAACGCAACATTTATTACTGGGCCCCTCGAAGCAACCCTTCGCGGGGAGCTTCATTATCGCGGATTAAGGCTGTGGAATATTTTATCGATCGCATCGACGCCGCCAGTATTCATTTTCAATTAAGCTCCAAGTATTTTATTAAGTTCGAGCGCGGAATTGATGAGTTTCGCGAACTAATATTTACAAAACCGTCGTGTGGCTTCAACTATGGATGGAACACGCCACCTGCAGATTCTCGGTCATTGGGAGCACGTATACCTCACATTTGACTATGATAATGTGTCTATGTATACACGTGAGCCATTATTTCTACAAGACATTACTTTTTTCAACACGTATGAACATAAATAAAGATTTATTCCAATAAGCAGAACTTAACCTATTAAAAGTATTTATTTTATAGTGGCGACATTATTTTACACATTTTCAAAATCTTTGTTTACACAAACATTGTTCGATCACTGCATGTTTGAAACAACAGTTGACACAATGAAAATATTATTTACTATACAGTGCATTGTAAAAAATACTATTGTATAATATGAACGCGGCTATATTTGAACAAAACAAACATTTTCTCATCCCAGTTCCGAACACAACTGCGTCAGTGGCACGAACAGAACAGGAACTTTCACAGACCGCATCCAAGCTACCTGCCAAAGAGCGATATAAAAGATCGATATTCAATTTAAATGGAGAGATTCCATGAAACAAGTCGAACAGATAAATTAGATGTTCTTTAGCGGAGCATTGTTCGTGGGGCGAATGCGCGAGATGACTTCAATTTCCGGCAGCGATGGCGTTTCCGCGGGCGTCAAGCGCAACTTTTGAAGCATCGCGGGATCGGATGCACCTATGCACCTTTGTGCTTACACTGTTAAAAGCAAATAGACTATCGCTGCGTGGTCGTGCAAACGAGCGTTTATCGCGTTTGTTAAAGAGCGTTTAAATAACCTGTTAAGCTGCTGTTAAAAAGCTCTTTAGAAACTTGTTGAAAACCGACATGGACGTAAAATGTCGAATACCGATTAACAAGTGTAACACAAAAAAATAAACGATGTAATTTTACTTTAGTTTACCATTTACTTTATTCACACAGCTGTAAAAAACATGTTTATGGCTTTTTCAATGACAACGAACAAAAATTTAAGTTATTCCCTCAATTGTAGCACATTTGAAGCAAACTTGACCACGCCGTACCAAAGCCGATTGCTAGAGATAGGCGATAAGGACCAACGCCTTTCTTGAATGTGAATAGCCTGAAGAAATCAAGTGAGATTTCATAGTTGTTAGCAAGTGATGACATTCGGAGGAGTCAATTGTTTAACGTGTACCCAAATACATGGAAACACTATTAAATGTTTCCATCTATTAGTCTCCCACTAACGGCAGACCGCGTCCTTCATTGTTTATGCATAAATCCCTTGTAATCTGCAACCACTTCGAACTTCTTATATAGATACATACGTGCTATTGTATTTTTATCAACATAAATTTAGACACTGCTACATTCTTGTTCAATTTGTACAAATATTCATTAAAATAACAAAGCAACACACGTTAGAAAACAGAAAACGCGGCGTTTTGAGTGTCCGTTCGCGTATCCTAAACGTTTTATGTGGGCAAATAGATGAGCCCCAAGTTGGGAGCGGCACGGAGGTTGCATCTAATGCAATTTCCGCCGCAGGTGCGCCGTTAATGTATTCGCGTCATTACATTTGCGACGCACACAACACGATTTTTACACGATAAAATCAATTATACAAGCTGCCTTTATTTTACAGGAGATTAAATGCTAAATGAAACTATCCGCAAATGAAACGAAGAGATTTTGTTACTTCTATTATTGGGACTACTTTGTGCGTAGTGAAACAGAAAGATGGTGTAAAATCGATGTTAAACGACGCTTATATGTACATACGCACAATCATCATTTAGTTATATCCAAAATTAAGTTTATATTTTAGAATAACAAACGATTGTCGAACAGAAAAAACATATGACATACTATTACTTAAGACTTGATTCAAACAGCATTAGTACATTGATCAGACAAAGCCCCTCGCGGCGTAAGCGGAGAGCTTTTCCATCCTTCAGAAAGGCGAGCTCGTCATACAAATAGGATATCGCGCGTCCGTGCTCTACAGTATGCAGGTAATCCTGTCCCCCTCATGTCAAACACTGTAATTCAGAAAAGCTTTAGTAGCGAAAGGGTTGACTTAAAATTGAGACGAAAGAAGCATTAATGATTTTCAAGTTTCAAATTGAACAATGAGCTTTTGAAACTCATTAAAACGAAAATGGCCAAGTATTGTCAGTTATTAAGTATTTATATTGTTTATATAAGTTTGAGCTTGTCTTTTTTAAATACGAATAAAATAATAAGGTAAAGTGAACTCAAAAATTACATAGCAAACTCAGATTTAAACCCATTAGCGAACGGTTGATTTTCCATTGAAGTGTTCGTATTGTAGAATTACGCATCCTAATATAACATACAATGACATATCTCATTAAACCTTGCAACATCCGGCCAGAAGAATACGAAGTCGATATTACATGCAGCTATTAGGCGAGCGAAATTGCTTCAACTCGACTCAACAGGGCTTTGCGGGGCCCATTGTCGGCGCAATAGCATTCGCCTTCACGAAACGAAACGAAAACTTTTCGAAATGCCCCGTCGGTGGGGCCTTTATTAAAACCTACAGAGCATATTGCATAACTGACGGCAATAAGTAAGGCGACCGCCTCACTCTCCACGCCGCAACGAATTCAATATTCAGAGCGAGTTGGAAAGTTTTATTATTACGGCATAAATATAATGAGTGCAGGTGAGGCAGTTCTGTCTGCCGGGATTTACGGCCGGCCATTATTCGCGCGAGGCAAGACAACGAACACGAAATTACTTATGCGGTGCGAACTCGGGGATTATTTGCTAGTTCTGATGCTCAGTATGCAGCCGTTTTCTCTGTTGTTGATCAGTAGGCTCTAAAGCGTCTGAGAATGTATTAATTAGTTCAATGTAATATCCAAAACATCGAAGAGCTGCTTTTATGTTAGTGAAAAGAAAGGGTTTTGCGTCAATCGGTAAATTTTTTTGAGAAATATTTTGTTTTTTATGTAAATTAAGTTGCGGTTCAAACTACTTTCTGCATAAAAACATTTTTTGCTTTTCTAAGCGTCCGGTTTTGCGCAATATTTTTGAAGCCCAAAAACGGTCATTGATTCGACCCTCGGCTGCTTTAAACGAGTTCTGTACATGAAGTCACTGCTATTCAAAATTTTTTGTCAAAGCAAGACCAATATTTCCGAATCCATTCCCAAAAATACTTAAAAGCAATTTCCGTTTTACCATCAAAACATCGATCGGTTGTACGAATTCAAATATATCTAATTGTATAAAAATAAATCAAAACCAAAAGACATCCAATTCATCAAAAACCTAACTTACACACTCTAAATAAAGGAAAAAAACTTAATTTAACGCAATTTCGTAGAGTAAACAAACATCAATTTCAAAATAAACGCGAACAAATGAGTTTATCTTCATTCTCCTTTGATTACCATATAACGTATTCATAATGTTATGATTTTGAGAAAGCATTTCCATATAAATACTATGTTATCACAATACGAATTCATGTGGTACAAATTAAAAGTTTTAATACCAACATTCTTACCCACAGTGTTGTTCTAATTGTACAAAATTCGTTAGATTTTATAAGAAAAAAATATATGTAAATTCGCGTAAGCACATAATGGGTACAATCGCAGTTAGTATAACCGAAGTTCTTAGCATAAGAGTTGTGTAGCAACTACTGTCTCCCCATATTAGCGTCTCCAAGGAACGTGGTATGAAACAATATTTAAAGGAGATCGCCGTCACATAAATCATAACGCCCGAGGTGCGCGTATTTCATACTTAATTCTTCGCTCGGCTATGCTTTATGAGCCGTCACTCTTCCAAAACATTATTTGTAAACAATGTTATAACCAAGATATCTGGGATCTTCGTAGCAACGCTTATAACTTTTGGATCTGTGGGATGTCACATAATATTTATGTAGCACTTGTGATATTTTGTCTCAACATTGTATAATGTTCATATGAATATACACGACAAATACTTACGATCGTCTATCGGTATCCTATTTCTTCCAGTTAAAATAATCTAAATATTTAAAAAATGTGACTACGCAACGAGAAATCACCCAATAACACATAGTCGACAACCGCAAGGAGAATGTAAAAAAGAATAATAAAGGACAAATGTCGAAAGTATTAACGCTAAATCACTGTTTGTACGATAAAGTCGTTAATGTTAAAGACAAAGAAGCGCATAAGATGTACAGTGAGCGGTGAAAATGTATTAATATTCTTGAATGTAAGCCATAAATCTATTGTTTGGCCAAATCTCAGCTGCAAGCTCCCCAGGCAGCCATATATCGCAATATCGCGGCTTCGGCCGCCGACACTGCGCAAATACCTTGAGATCTCATGTTACGTCTGATACTAAGAATTTTGGGTAATAAGAAAATATTTTACAACATATCTTAAGCTCACGTTCCGTTCTACGTCATCTCGAAAATACGTTTAGCTGTTATTATAAAAATCCAAACTAACGATAGAGATAAAAGTATAGGACTAAAAGAAACTTTACCAGCTGTTTTGTATCTATTAACTTGAACTCATTTAAAATAAATAATATATCTTAACTATTTAATATACTGACTGGAGTCTAGCATAGCGAAAGTATTTTACGTTCGTACGTACATAACGTACTTTCACGCCTGTAATCCCCTAAGTGACAGGCAAAGGAGTGTAGTAGGTACACTCCCACTTTTCATCAGTTACGTTTAAGTCCCATGGAA
>DWMF01000648.1:0-13689 GCA_018244815.1 Parelbella polyzona | reverse complement strand
TCTCAATGTACATCAGTAATAAAGCTTAGTGTCGTAAAATTTTGTGTCGCTAAGTATTCTCAGTGCTTCACGTATGTATGTACGTTTAAGAACTACAGCAAATATATCCTTGACGTGGTTCAAGACTACCGGGAACGCTCAAGGAATTTACATAAGCCTGCGCTGATACGTTCATAACCTGAACATCGAGGTCTTATAAATATTTATACTAATAATTACCGCTCATAAAATGAAACTAGCTGTTTCATTTCATTCAATGTGAATATACTGTGCTTTTTGTGCTCAAGCGTTGGTCTCATCAGGTCACAGGCGGACAGTTCGCTTGATCTTCATTTCTAACAGCAGTAATAGCTTCATGGTTTAGATTTCAACTACTCACTTCCGCGATCTTGGACTCTAAGATCTGATGTCAATCAGCAAACACAGAGAAGAGTTTTATAAACATTTCTTAAGTAGTTAAAGGTGTTCTTTGACATAAGAACCTCAAATACGACCAACTCGATTTAAGAGGCTGTCATATATGTATAGATATATACATGGTAAAAGGCTCACCACCTACTCTATTGGACGTAAGCGTAATTGGTGACACGTGGGGTTGCCTCGCACGTCTGCCTATCCTTTCGGGGATTGCAGGCGTGATGTGACGTTTATACATATTGATGTTATGTGGTATTAAACTTCGCAACACCAGAAAGTTTACAGCACTCACGTAGGTACCCTACCGGTTGGCGCGCCAGCATAGAGAATATCTCTTTCCGTGTTCGTTTTACCGCATTTACATAGAATTCAGCTGTAACTAACCCCTCGAGCTCCATATATCTCTCAGACTAAATCCCGTCTAACATAATAAAGATTCGTTACGCGTGACATGTCCTGAGAGCGTCGTGTGTTTTTTTTCTATTAAAGTGTAGAAATCCCTTTATGTCACCGTCGAGAGTTGGAACCCTCGGGCACACACGTGGGATGAGACGGGCTGAGACTAAGCGGAGATTTGGAGGATTGCTTTTTAAAAGTGTTGGGTGAAATTCCATAAAGTATTGATCGGCATCTATTCTATAGGTACTTTATATATACATATAAACATGTACCATATAGTATATGAAACCATACATCCATTATCTTTCATCTTGCTATAGATTCACCCCCGTTTCTATGATGGGACGCATAACATAACCCGAGAAATGTGGGTGTGTAGTCGTGTACGCTCCCGTCCCTACCCATTCGGCGAAATACAGGCGTGCTGTTACGTGTATCTTATTGTTTTGAAAATAAATAGATGGCATGTGATTGCTTGAAAAACATTAATAGACCAAGCGGTTATTTCGTGGAAACCGTTGTTATAAAATCTAAATGAATATACCTACCATAAATTCTTCGAATGTTTTGCTTGACGTCGCGTGCTTTGGGTGATAAATGTATTTGTGCATTATGAGGGATGTGCAAAGTGCATTACATGTTTGTAGCTATATACAACTACATGTATTGTACTGCGTATTGTCTAATGGTAAATTTTTGTTGTTTCAAAAGTGGGTGTTAAAATTTTGCGAATTGTTTTTCGCTTTGCGAATAGTAAAAAAAGATTTGTTCAACAGTCTTGTTTCGTCCGCCTACGTCGCTGAGTTCGAATAAGGGAATGATTTTTAACCACAAAAGATTAGACTGAAATTACTTTTATTGTTTCATTGCTCTTAAATTATTTATTTAACCGCTTTTTTAAAACATTGTATTGAATAATAACTCCGGTCTCGGCACGCGAATTTCATTCAAACAGCCTACTTTTATCATATAAATTGAAATAGACTAAAAATAATTTAAAAAAAATACGTTACATCACGTCTGTAATCCTCGAAGGGGTAGGCAGAGGAGGGTAGTACATTCCCACGTTTGACCAGTTACGTGTTATTTTTAATATCACGTATGCTAACCTCAACCTTCCAAGTACCTGTGTATATATACAGGTATATATAACGTTTCATCTATATTCTAAGAAAACCTAACAAACTAACAGAAAAAATACATTTGCAATAGCGAAACTGATATGCAATCACAAACACGTATCATACACACGTCTGTGACACTGAACTAAATTATTATCATTGTATAAGATAGACACAACAACATGCGAAGACGGCCTTATGTAACACGCGTAACACAAATCAAGATAGAAAGTTCAAGGTAAGACAGATATTTTATTACTTACACGAGGAAAACCGATTACAAATCCAATTAAGGGACTATCCACACTATCTCGGTGGCAGTTCCATTCTCAGTGTATGGGCGTTGTTAAGTGTACTTTCTAGAATATCTTGGTAGGCGCGTGGTGTGCTGCGGGCGAGTTCGGCAGACGGTGCGTCATTTATCTATTTACGTGAACTGTTTGGTACACCATTTATCTTGTTCAGTCCCTAAACCATTATTTCATGTAACTATGGAACTACATTCCAAAACTGATACACACTGTATAAGATCTAAATCTGACGAGTATGTCTGCACAAATATCAGTTCAAAATTATATATTCATAAGCTTTTGAAGTTTGTCATATCTTCTTTACATACCCAGAATAAATTGGGTCCAATACACAAATTATATGACCAGAGCGGGGATCGAACCAACCCTTAACAGCGTAGCGGTCTGGATTGCTAGACACTTGAATATGCCAGGATTTATCTATTTCATATTTAAAATATTTTCCCAAATATCAATCTATGACAATCGCCTCACACCTGTATTTCCTGAAGTGGTAGGTAGAGGGGTGTAGTACAATCACACGATACACCTGTTGCGTTCTACGTCCCACAAAGCAATACCACGGTGAGCCCATTTATAACATTCAATTTAATTTAAACTCAAATACATTTCGCTCATTTGCTAGAAGACTGTAATTAGTCAAAACGAGACTTTTCAGCAAAGGGCTTTCAAAGTTTGGAATCATAATTATTCTACAACTGTTATAATATTCTAGAACTTATGACTATTCTGTGAATTATAACTGTTCTAATGGTCATAGAATAATTATGACTTCAAACTTTCGGGGCCTTTTTCTGAAAAGCACAGTTTTTGACATATTTCACTCTTCTCGCAAATTATCGATTTATTATTCAAACACAATATCTAAAACCACAGACTATTTAAAGTTGAACTGAATCACTGACTATAATACAATAACGTTTCTTAATAACTCTAAAGCAATTTAATACACCCATACATATGAATACACTGTAGACCTATATATCCCGTACATTTCCAAAGTCGTAATACGTGTTTTATGAATCTAATAAAATTATTTTATGTCTCTCTTTCTAAAAGTTTGCCAATGAAGTTCATTTTTATGTCCCTAATATATAATAAATTATATAAAACCCTGGAAAAAAATTATTGAGGGATGTCGTAACATAGGATGCAATGTAGTGTGCATTATGGAACCTGGAAGGGATATAGTTTCATCATCATCAGCTTATCCTGTGTCCTGCAAGTGATATACATAATTTCATCATCATCCCCCTTTCTCAGTCCACTGCTAAACACAGGCCTCTCCCGTTGAGCGTCATCAATAAATTCATTATCATTAAGTATTAATTATTATTAATAGTGCACACTACATGTATTACATATTATCTTTATTGCATATTATGACGCGCCTTAGAGCAAGAATTCCACTGGGTACAGACCTACAGTCCAAGTATTGCTGAAATATAACTTGATAGCAGTTTTATTCTCAATTAGATATGCGTATTTAGAAAATTTAAACTTTGAATATTTCTTTTTATTTTGGGCTATGGGCTTTTTCGAACTAAGCCTGGAAAAAGTTAGAACTTATTGGGCAGAAGATCGAAAGTGGAACTAACTGAATTGAAGCAATAAGGAACCGAAATTACGTTTAGCGATAAGAACCGCAAGAGACATTAACGATTAATCTTAGCTAAAATAAAATTAAAAAATAACTATACCCAATCGATAGCGCCATTTATGAAAACTTACCTGGAAAAAAAAGGTTATTAATTAAAATTACATAAATAACACGATAATTTCAAAAATGGATTGGATCTTAAATTTATTCCTTTTTTAATGATTTACTTAAATAATCGCATCTAAAAATATTGTTATTAAAGCACAAGATAACAGTAAAGGAACAGTACGAAAGCAAAATAAATCAGTTATGTTCGTGAAAGCTGCCAATAGCAAACTAGACGGTCCTGGAAGACACCGTATTTCGCAAAACATTCGTAATTCATAGAAACTCCTGAGAATTATGAAAGCACGTCACGACCAGCGAGTCATTCAATATAGAGATACATATCAATGTAGGTTTTCAATTATAGGGCAGGCGCCACCTGATATTTTGGAAAGATATTTAATCTGATAAGATTTAGACAGCTGATGTAGTTGTGAGAGTCTGGTTTTGGTTTAAAATATCATGTCGAACTTATTGTAACATTTCTTATTTATTCGGTTGTTGATTGCATATAAATAATTGACTTTTATTATCTATACTTGTACTTCAATACAATTGTCCTTTCGTTATCATGGCGACCACATCGCCGGTAAAATTAGAAAGGGACATGGGACGAGTTATTTAATTAAAGTTAAATGAAAAAATAAACACGATTATCCGAATCTGTCAACTAAAAGTTGAATAGTAATAATATTATCACACAGTGTCCAGACAGTCTAAAAACGTACAGTTATAAGAGCATGTTTAAACTTAACATATTACATAATTTTACAGCCATACTCTGAACAAATTTCCGGGCTCATCATATATAATTATGACAAATAAATATTCTTATATCAGATGGCATACAAATACGACACAATCCCAAATACGTCTTTCAAATTTACCACCAGATCTCTGACTATGAGCAAATGAGGCGAGCTATGAAGAATAATACAGTTGGACTACAGCTTTGTTCGGGTATTAGAAAGGGCGAAATCGAAATAGGTTGTGTGCCAACCCCGCTGCAGCGAGTCAATGACCGTGTTGACTATCGTAGGCATATCGTGCACTCGATACACACGGACGTACCGTGCGGGGAACAAACAAATGTCGTTGTGACGCATGGTCGCAAACGGTTTTTCATACGTAATCAATTTTATATTGCATATACAATATGTACACATGAAACACTATACGGTAGGATAAGTTACTATAAATTGTAAATAGTACAAAACTCTAGTACGAATGCAATAAAAAGTGGCAATTTTAAATAGTTACATAATATCACGAACATGTCCAGGAAATTTAAGTACAATTAACGTAAAATTCTAGTGTGCAGGTTTCTACAGGATAGTTGCTGTCAGCATCGTAGCAAATGACATCGCAAAGGAAAATATTAATTTGAGAAATCTAAAGTAAAACAACGTTAACTGATATAAAAAAGCATTAGGTAGATCTCAAATAAAAAACAAATAAAGAAAATTAACTGAATTGTCATCACCATCTTCATCTTCGTCAACGACTAGACGTCCACTGCTGGACATAGGCCTCCCCTAATCGAATAAATGTAAATAAGCTGAATAGGATAAATAAATTTGAGCGGGCACGATATGCTCGGTGAAATATACGATCGTGTGTCATCGTTTACACACTGGGCAGCAGGGTGGACTGACGGAAGGCAGACGCTTACCCGACTGGAGGACGTTCACTGCGCTATTATAAGGGCATGCACACGCTCCACGAGCAGTGCACCGGTCAATAACTCCTATTGAACAGCAATAAAGGTCAATTTACACTGACAACACTTTAATCGAACAAATGCCCTACATATTACTTAAGCCGTAGAGTTCTTCAGTTACGGTTAAAGTATTCATTAAGTATTCTTATTAGTACTTCTCTACATATGTATATGCTGTACGGAACATAAAATAATAGATTAACGGTTTGTGATGTAATCGTTGTCGAAATGAATATACATAAGAATATTTAAGGTTATGTCTGTGGAAAAAGTTCTTAATGGAAGATTCTGTTTCCAGAAATAAAATTAAAGCGGATAGAGAATTAGATTTGGGACACTCTGGGGATGCTCTAGCTAGAGTTCAGCTGCTAACGAATACCTACCATTAAAAAGCTTGTTTTACGTGTTCTTATGTCCACTATATTGGAACCGGTTAAAATATCTGCCTGCAAACACACGTGTGTGCGTTTGCAGGCAGATATTTTAACTTACCTAACTCGTATTTTCCGCCACGAGAATTCATGGAGGTCAATCAAAGTCTCGATGATACTGATCACAACTAAATAATCCATTTCGTTGTCTTTAAGACACAATATAATTTAATAAATATTTAATTACAATTTTAGAAAGTAGCATGTAAAGTATACATTTCGCTTCAATACGCTGAAGCGTTGCGGTGCATTTACAAATGCGAGTAAAGATCTAAGCAATGCGTTGCGATACGATGTGGTCCATAAACATGCGTGGAGCGAAGATGCGGAAATATACAGGACCGATAAACGCGTCAAGCGTTGCTATACCAATATACAGGGTCTACATTTGCGTCGAGCGTTGATAGAGAAATATACATGGTGATTACAATTTCCTGAGCCCAGTCCGTTACATTTGACCTTTACCAAATTTGAAACGTCAAAGGCTGGGTTTAATTAAATCCATGCAGACAGTGAGGCTCAAATTAATTTTGCTCATTATCAAGCCTAGCTCTGACACGGGGTTTGGAAGAATTTCAATTAACGACTAGTTATAACTAGTGTTAGAGAGTTCAAAGTAGAGATAAGCGAGTAGTGGGGAGGGGGTTTCACTGAAATGCCGGAGTGAGGCTTCGATGATCATAATTAGACACAGGTACCAATTAGTCATAAATAATTAGACAAACTGAACTTTAAAAGAAAAGTAGATAAATACTTCGACTTAATGCTATTTCGCGACAAGAATTAATGTAATACTAAAGTTTACTAAATTCACTCATAGTTTTACAAATCATTTGCTAACCACGGCAACACCGCGGAAGCTTAACAACAGATTAATCTACTGTCAAGTTGATCGATGTTCAGCGTCTGACGTGCGACACGCATTTGACCTTGTTGAATGTCAAACACGCAGTTCCATTAAAATCAGACCGAGTCTTGCGAGGTTTAGATTAATTTAGGAACAGATAGCTTGCTGCCGCAGATTGTATGTTAAGACGAACGGTGATTGAGTAGATCACACACATTAAGTTAATTAAAGACAAGTATGTAGAATATCTGCTCAAGCTTTGTGTTCACTAACTCCAAGTCTGACGTGTGCTGCGAAAGATGTTCCGTTTGAAGATTCGAGACACGTCGTATTCCAATCTTACTCTTGTGATCATACAGCTTATAAATAAAATCTGGATTAATCGCCCCATTTCACATGGCAATAACATTCAATAATGATGTGAGTGTTGCAGGGGTAGAGGGAGGGGGATAATTTAGTTATCTTTGGTTTATGATTTTAATTATATTAGGTTCTAATTAATTTCGATTTGATAACTATTGTCTTCTAATATTAATAACGAGTTAGAGACTGCACGTTCCAATGGCAACGTAATATTTCAAATTGAATATTGATGATTAATGGAAATAAAATTAATATTAATTAAAATTACACCGAAACATAGATTGTTGTTAGAGTTAGAGAAGAATTAAGTAGAATGTTAGATAAAAACAACATTATTTATAGACACGATAACCTAAAAAAGAAAGTACGCAGTAAAAACTCTAATACAAAGAAAAAACATTGATAAGATTTTTCGAGAACATTCTCCGAGCATATAAAAATAGACACGCTTATTCCAAGACACAAAAATAACAGACTGATACTACGGAACTCGTAATCATAGCAATTCAGTATTTGTGTGTTCGCACTCCGCGACACGTACGGGCTAACGATGATTAAAGGCTACACCGACACATACACATCATTTACATACAGACAATCGTACAATTTCCAAGCTAACTAATCTACTAATTTCGTGTTTGTGCAGACATAAAAAAAAAGGAAAAATTATGTGGCCTGAGTCGACAATAAATGAAGGCATAATCGGTGGTTACAACTGAATATCTTTTTCTTCAGTTCAAATTTTCTTTTATTTATTTGGTCTTGTGTAACATTTTGCAATAAGGTGCATAGGGTACGAGTGTAGTGAATACCTAATGGCATTCTCTCCTAATCGGCCCTAGGGGATGGAGAGAATAGCCGATAGGTATGTGCATACATATGTAATTTATTGTAACAATGGAATACATAAACATATATACATACCAAAAATAAATATACGTAAGCAAAACATATTAATGTAATGTATGTATCGCAATTTTTATGAACGTGTTTAAAACGGTTAAATTCGCCAATGTCCTGGTGTAATTATTGTATTGCATAAACACTAGATAACTTACTATATACCTAACTAGAGTCCATGCAATATACTTTATCATCTTACGTTTCTAAGCATTTCGCCTAAAAGTAGGTATTATTATTAATTTTCGTTGAGCCTACACATAAAAATAAGTAACAATATTTTAAAATGTAATTATAAATTCTTAATGAAGCATATCTTTAAAAACTCGCATTAGGACGCTATACAGAATGTATTCAAATTAATCACCAAACAATATTCCAGAGATGATCCACAAAAATACTCGACTTTATGTCACGACGGAAATGAGAAGAGAAATAATTGTTGAGAAGACTACGACCTCTGATTTACGCAGCACAATTGAGATGGAAGCTTTAAATTAAAATTCTGTGTCAAAACCTTTAGCGCTTTGTAAGGGACATACAATGTGAATGTTGATACGTCCAGGTACGATGAAGGCCAAGACTTATTTATTGTGACCTAATTAATCAAGTGTTAATCAATGTGGGAATCGCCGAAAAGAATAATGAATGTAGAACAAGCGCGTAACGTTTGTAAGGTTACAGTTATTTGATATAATCGGTAACCTCTACCTACCCTCTAAGGAACCTAGCGTGGTGATATATTTATATCTTTCTCCATCGTACAACATATCATAACCTTTTGCGGAACGTTTCTCATTAAAAGAGATCGCTTTTTGCTATTAAATTGAATTTCCGTATGTGCGCACTCAAAAAAGTTCTTTTAAGAACTTTCCAGAACCGCGCTCAACGGCAATCATAACATCAACTAGCTCGTGAATAGAGCTCGCAGAAACGTTAGTCTGATTATTCGCTTTGCAAACATGGATTCTACTTTCCCTATTTCCATATTCTGATTCATGGGATGAATCATCACTTATTTATGTAATATCAAAATTTGAAACTATGTAGGTATGTTTTCTATGAATATAAAAAATAATAAACATATTACGACGTTTCTACTTATGGCCATCCTGTAAGTAGACTCTAGACAGGTATAATTTTTTACTCAGACTCAGATCAAGCACAACGTTAATCTGATAAAAGTTTTGTATCCTGCCTTACTTATGTGTGATCGTTGTTTTATTCTACTGCCTGCTTTATCTATTGATATAATTACTCTATAGAACGTTTGTTTATAGTATATATTTATAATAACACTGAAAAAAAGTTGTATTGCTAATATACTACAGAAAGCAACAGGAATTTTACCAAAAAAATAACAAAACTTCTAAGACAAAGCTAGGCCGCTATTTATCCGAATAATAAATAAAATCGGACAAGTAGATTTAAAAAGATCCAAGATTACACCAAACTTAAATTTAACATTGAATATAAACTGTTTTCATGCAAAAAACGTTTATATGTAGGTAGGTAGCGACATGAAATTTTGATTTGAAATCCCGTTGCCAGTTCACTAAACGAATCCCACTTCCCGCTCGGGATGGTCCCGTGTACGTCATTAGTCATGACGAGAACCGACAAATGTACATGTATACGGGGTATGGGACATGCGTGTATGTGTGACACAATTATACACAGTTATGAAAGGCAAATTAAATTTAATTAATAATTCACTATTCAAAATTGTATATAAATGATCTATGTATTATACATTACATTATTTATCTTTAATTTTATCATTTACTTAAAATTTTACATATAATAAATGTAGCTTGTACTTTCGATTTCGAAATGTCCTTCTACTGTCATACAGTGAAATGATAAAAAGATACAGAATGATAATTAAAACGACGTAAAACTAAAAGAAAAATCATGAGAAATAAAATTCTATGACAACAAAAAATATAATATTTACAAATAACTTCCAAGCATTTAACATACCAGTCACGCAACTATCTATTAACTCAACATTCAAGTTAAATACAAACAAAAAACTCGTTTTAAATAGACTAAACAATCCAACCGAAATACAACGTAGTAAAATATTTATCTCCATAGTAATTAAAACTTTCTAATTAAATGCCTGTGAAAGAAAAAGAGAGTGATATGTGTACATTACACTTACAGTGCTCGTAACAGTAATTACTTGTAACTGGTACACTATTACACTTACGTCTCAACACGTAAAATGTTAAATACAAGTTAGTTGAGTATTAAAATTGGAAACCGCTTGTACCTAATATTTATATTTGGTACCCATAAATATTTTAGTTTGGTTTTTAATACTGAGTATGCTAAATGTAATATTTATATTGTATGTTGTGAAAGAGAATATAAATTAAGAGGATTAAATATTTTTTTTGTTACTGCATTTCGTTCATTTCCGGTTTAAATATACATAAGTAGGTATGTGTACAAATATGTAGTTATTTATTTATTAAGTATAAAAATACTAATAAAAATACTTCAATGTATTAATATCGTGTTTATGATTACAATTATATTAATTAATTTTATATATTAAATATAACTAGTAAAATGTAGTGTTAGATGTCTGTCGTTACAGATTTGACCTAGGTATCTACTTGTTACTCTCTTCCTACGTGCAAGCCGTTTCCGGTGACTTGACTTTCCACCTTCGAACCGGTCTATGTCTTTTAACACGTATCGAACCGCATTTAAGTACGACTAATTGCATCTTTCACCATTTTGTGTACATACATATAAAAATATGCTAAAAACTAAATCAGACAAAAAAGTATGTAAAATGCACCACACACGGGAACAGCTGGTAAAAGCTTTCGATTCCCCAAATGTACATCAAACGCAGGCGACGACCGTTTTTACCGGGAAACGCAATTTTTAAGTCAACATTTCCCCTCGCATTGTTTCGCTATGACAATGAAGGGGTCGACAGAGCCGAACGCCTACGCACGCGTACAATAATTGGTTTAGCCCCCCCTCTCCTAACCCCTCCACCCTCGTCCCTGCACGGACACAGCAAATTACATTTAGCCACACTCGTAAACACAACTGTGTTCGCGCTGGACAAACGGATGAAAACCAAACACAACAACAATTAAGCTGTTTGTTGTTGGACCAACATACATTGGGCTGGTCGGTCCAGTGTTGGACGTACGCTTTCTCACATTGCCACTGTAACCAGATCTCTGATCCGACTTCTTTGCTATCTACATCTGGGTTACGTTAATCTAGTTGCAAAGTGATCTGATTGATAAAAATATGATTCATTTTAATAATACAAAAGTTTTAAACACGACAGGTTTGTAAAGATAGAATTATTTGGCTCTCACCGTTCTCTGCCTACATTTAACGGATCTAGCGCGGTGACAATAATAATATTAATAGTGATATATGTAGATATAAATATGCGTATACAAGAGACAATGGGCTTAGTCCCCAGCTGTAGCAACTTGTCTGTAACCTATTTTGGATAGGACTGATCCATACAATTACTAACTGCATTTATCCTAACATTTACTAACACCGGTAATATTAGTCACAGTTCCATTGCTGCCATTTGTGACCAATTTAACACTAAATAATATTTTTTGTCATTATGCACTAACTGACCCTAACAGTCCTATTCTCACAGTCCTATTTGAAATCGGTTGCAGATGTACATGAGCGGCAGCTAGTAACTACTGCCTGCTACTTCTCCTCGCATATCTCAACCAATATCAAATTTAGAAATTGTTCTCGAGATAACTCATACATATGTTGCAAGTTTTTTAGACTACAATGGCACGCCTTATGTCACAATAATATACAGATTTATTACACCGTTCATGTCATATTCTGAAATGGTCTTGTGGTATTTTCCGAGATATCTGATGAGGCAATCCCGAATCAGGAACCCTTCATTTCCGCCACTTCAATCTATTCATAACCACATATGCGAGTACGAAAAGAAAATGCTACGACAATCAATAATGACATTAAATGGTCCATTACATTGCGTGTGAACCAATGCCACTGAATTTGTAATAGCTAACAAAACCAGCAATGCGTCGAAACGTCACAATGTTGGCTGTTCTATGTGTCTTGCTGAATATATTCAATATTTTTACAGACTGAAGTCTCATATAGTTTTATGTTTTCATCCAGATTTAAGGGTATCGTAATATTAATAGCTTATAATTACGAGCGTCTACATACAAACTAACTTTAATGTATGTATTGGAAAGAATAGTAATAATCCAAAATAATATTGCAATAATTTCAAGCGCTGTCTGCGTGTTACGTTTTTAGAATCAAATCGCGTACAGAATTTTGATAAAATTTACTGTTAATAGCTTAGCTTGTATCCTGAAATAGAATAAAGTCTATTATGTATATATATAGCTATTTCATCTGTTCTCCTATCATTAGCAAGAGACAACGACGCTTTCAACGTTAGACAGATATACCTACACATTTTATGACATAGGCTACGTTCATTTTAACATAAAGTGTAGAACAGTAATAGGGGCTAATCTAGACCCTTTTTTATATCTGTCTCACACTCTGTTGATCCTATTTACTTTTATTTTAATCTTTTTTACTTCTAATTCTATTTAGCAGAACGATTGACCCGTGCTATTGTTTTTGTTAATGTGGTTTCCTTTTTCTAGAAAAATCATAGTTTCTTATCTTGTTCTTTTTTATTTTTTATCGGTCTCGATATTAACTGTGTAAGGACATTAAAGGACCGGCTCAAAGGAAGGGAATAAGGAGGTCAACTAATCTCTTTTGCCTCCCTCGGTAAGGGTAGAGGCGATGCATGTGCTTTAACTAATTCCATTCAGAAGTTTCCAGGGAGGGAGACACCCCACGGTTAAATTACTATGCAAAGCGTGAATCACCCATTCATTGACGTTTTTAGGTAAAACCACATTTAGTAACTGTTACTGAATAACTTCATTTCTCACATGTACTACGTATAAGTCAAAAAATACAGAAAAATTGGAATAGTATGTCATTTCTACTTTTGGTAGCGACTTCGATGGATAATGTTAATGACACTGTCAGCTTCGTATTATATGTACCTACATAAAATGTTGTTTTAAAAAGTCAGTAATTCAACGAACTAAACCGAATACCTAACATAGTTATTTAGTTAGCAATGCATCAATTTAAGGAATCCACAGAAGGCTACAGTATACGAAAACGAATACTCAAGGGAGTAGTAATATTTTTCATGAAGTATTTATTTAGCAGTGATTGTATTTACAATTTGTAAACTTTTTCAAAACATCGCTGTAAAATATAAAAGCAAACGCGACACTGTAATAAGCCAACTAGAAAGTTGAACCTTAGTCAATTTTTGAATTGGTGTAGTTAATTTTTTATTATAATATATTCCTTGCAGGGCAGGTAGAGAGCACCGAATGGCAAATATTCCTTAGACAACATTATACTTAAACACGTGAC
>DWMF01000647.1:0-13692 GCA_018244815.1 Parelbella polyzona | reverse complement strand
TAATTTCATATATACATATAATATATGTAAATATTTAGGTACCTGATACTGTATTTTTCGTTATTGATGATAATCTTGTTAAACACAGAGTCAGTATTATCTGAGTAATACCTACTTATTGAGATAATATTATAAGAAACGTATAATATGAATATATGCTATAAGAACATGGATAGCAATATATTGTTGGGATACATTTTTGTATCTAAATTACAGATATTATATCATTGTAATCTTACGTTTGGGGCAGAGTAGTCTTAGACATTATGGCTGTTTACGCTGATGTCACAGTAGTCTAACCGGATACCACAAGCTCTAAGATAATCTTCAATAATTTCACATAAACAACACGGCCAATGGTCAAGAAATTAAAAATTATTGTAGACACAAGAAATGTCAGCAGAACAATTGCGTTAATTCGATTTTTCTTCACATGAGCAGTATTTCATATAATTGAAACTTGAACAAACTTAATTTGAACGAATTTACAAAGTTTTGCTCGCTCGCGCTAATTTCTTAATTAATATTTTGAATATAATCTCTTAAACACCATATAAACATTCCAGACTAACTTTTTTCTCTTTTATTTTATTTCATCATAACTTCAGGGCTTCTTCGTGTTTCTTTTCTTTAATTAGACGAGTACAATGTTTCATGTAATTAAACTGATCTGAAAATGTTTTATGTTTTACGTAAAAACAAAGGTGTGGTAATAACTTTTATGTTCTCGTTGATTACTATGACGCGTTAACATACCATCTGTTTGTAACTTGCACCGCCGGCGGCCATACTTCTAAGTCGCAAGGGTGCTTTTGGAGTTTTGTCTGGGGATTAAGATAATTAAAATACTTGATGCTGAAGTTGCCGTCAGTGGTTTGGGGAATTAAAAGGAGTGCGTTTAAAGTTTTTTTTTTCTCCACTGATTTCGTTTTTGTCTTATTTTTTGTGTGCTCGGTGCACGGTGTAAATTTTGTACCTGTAAGTTTCCGGGGGTTTGTGGTGATCGAAGTTACTAGAATTTCTAGTGTATAGTGATGAAAATAACAACGTCAGCCACGAGTTGGTAACGCGTACTGTATTTCAGTTCAGACAAGATTATAGCTATCTCCAGAAGCAGCTAGATATAAAAAGTATAATACCTACTCGATATTTTAAGAATCTAGTGTTTCTATATTTCGTTAAGGATATACGCGACAGAATTTTATACCACAGCATGGCTATGCAATGTAGAAGATTTTGGTTTAGAATGCAAGAAAGGCGACTAAAGTATGAAGTTATAAATATTGCCTAATTTAAGCTTAGGTTTGCTTGTAAATATACTTACCAAATTACAGAAGAAAGTCTCCAAAATTGCCCCAGGCCAAAATACTAGATCTGTATAAAGTATTGTGTAATTTACATGTTTACAAGAGGCTTATTGATATTATTGTTGAAAATATCGCAATAATTGAAATAAGTATTTCAATGGTGTCCCAATTTTGTTTCTCTGCCAAGTGAAGCCAACGTTTGACTCGAGCTGGCCGCGAGCCAGGATTTTGGACTTTTTTGTTCAATTCCTACGACGGTATCCAACTTTTACCTTAGCCAAAAACAAAAGGAACCTTAGAGATACTTTAAGTTATGGGGCTAAATGACTATATATCTGTTATGGCATTAAACGCTAGAGAATGTTGTTTGACCCAAAAAATGTAGGCACTAATATTAATGTACCTACTGTCATTTGAGTATATATAGAAACAGGGATCGAGGATTGGAATAGGAGCGTAATATTGATTTAATAATGTTAGCGCGCTTGACCACTTCGACTCAGTTCAAAGGACAGTTAAGTAACAACTGCGTAACTGTAGGGTAAGTAATAATTACCTACCCAACAAAAGTGATATACTTATTTGTAGCAATTCATAACGTGGTTCTTACAATATGAAGCTGTTATTCAAGATATTTTTTATATAACTACCCTGTTAATTGAGGGCTCTTGCCGGTGAAAGTGAGTTCGTGATTTTGAGTCGAGTTACATATTTGTTGATGAAAAGTAAAATTAGTTGTGCCTGCAAGTAAATTTACCTCTACAAATTCACATTTACAATACGTGGGTATATGTACTTATGTCACTATAGCAATGACTTACGTAATTTAAGAGGCGATTGACGGTCGTAAGATGTTTCTACATATTATAAATCAGGATCAAGCTGTAAACGATTCAAATTGCGGTAACAAGATGGCCTCTGCTACTTGTGGTAATATATTTAGTACGATAAGTACCTAAGTACTTGTATGTCACGCGTAGTGAATATAAAACTAAATAAGAAAGCGAACACCGGTGGAACACGGCAGATACCTAGTTGTAGTGGTAAACCTCAGGGATTCACTTATATATTTGTGAAACGAGAGTTTATTGTATTACAAGCGTCAGAATGTTCCGAATGAACGAGCAAACGCTGACACATTTTTCTAAATACTTCATAGTGATGAAACAGCTCTTGAACTGAACAATATGACAAAACTGAGTTATTTCTGCTGTAGTACGCCGACAAAGATATGGTAAATTCGTAGAACAATTTCGAAAGCGGATTGTGCTCCGTTTTTTCAGTCCGGCTGTACTGCAAATTTCCGTCGATATGGCTGTAAGTTCTTACATCGCACTACCGTCACGGTACAAATTTCTCTACTCCAAGGTCTAATTGCTGATGATACCGATTAGTCACTTGCGTGTTAGTCAGATTGATATACATATATCATTAATTATTATTTAGTCACTGATATTATTTTAATATCATTAATCATCACCTTTACAGGCTGACTAATTCCACATAGGCCTTCTCTGGTGGATTTTTGCCCATATTCCCCTCGCTGGGCATTAAGATTGGGGATCGTAGAGCACTGCTTTTCGTAGTTTTTTGGTTAATAGAATGATAATACTGTCAATACTGTCAATTTATGGTTACTGCCAGTCCGAGGCTCGGTAAAAAATGACCTCGAAAACATTGTTCACCCCGGTGCATGTTCATGGTGTTTAAATCTTAAGAAACCGTTTACAACATGCCAATGAGTATTTATATTTTCAAATGTGTAATTATAGCTGCGGTTACTTCATAGAAATGAAGTTATTTCTAGAGCTTTATGAAAATACAAAATATAATGCCCTTCATTCCAGTTTACTGAATAAAATTATTGTACTTTGTCAATAGAACAGTACTTCAATTTTAAATTTTATTTATCTTGAATAATATTCGTAAGTTAAAATTGTGTTACACAAACCTGGACATAAATGTTGGTAACTAATGAATTATTATTTTGTTTCGCTGGCACAATCACGTTCCCCTTAATTCGAACGAAGCTTTAGCCCATCTAGACTGTCTCAGTCTACTTTCAAGTGTCAGAAAGTTCCATGACAACTTTGTACAACAAGAGAAACATTGTGAAGCCAACTCTGGCCTACTTAGTTAAATAAATGGGACAGATAAGCAGAAACTGGAGGAAACAGATTGTGGATTACATATTTGAATCTGGTGTCAGAGTTGTGAATTTGTACGCGTTTAGTTATATCATGATGCGAAATACAAATGGCATTAGTTCTTTACACTTATATGTCACATTACGTTTTTTACACATACCGTATGTGACATAATAAGTCATGTTATGTTGATTTGAACCTGTCTAGATTTTTGTTGTTAAAGTTACTAATGTTAAAAATGACTAAGTGTTAAATGGTTTAAACATAAATGTTCTCATATTTTGTTATACTGCTGGTAGACAATACCAGATTAGTTTGCGTTTTGCAATCTTATAGCTTTTAGGTTATTACACAAACGAATAAATGAATACGGAAGGAGGGACAGTCGAGCGGCTGGGGGAATGAACGAACGAATGAACGAAAGAATAAATAAATATTAAATCTACGAAAGTAGCGCTTCTTTAGAGAGAATATTAAACGTAATATCAGTGACGTAAAATCATTTAAGGTTCATTTCGCCCGCTAGTATTCTCTCGACCAACAGTTGTTCAAACACTCGATCAACGAGGCAGTCATTGATATTATATGAAACATAATTATTAATTTCTTAATAATTACCTGAGCGAAATCTCGTTATATTTACAGCATTACATAAATTAGAATTTATCTGACTTTATACAGCTCGGTGGTGGCAATGAGTCTGTAACCAAATTTGGCTTAAAATAAAATCATTTTCGTATTTGGTACTAGTAAATTGTTCTATGACTGTAAACTGCAGTTGTCGTTTTACATTAAGTTTTACGTTACGTTTTACATTTTATTCACCTTTTGACATTTTATTTGCTTCCTGTAGTTCACGGTTACCGGTACTTTTTATTAATGTGGTAAATTCAGTCAGAATCATTTGCTCACCCTTCAACGTTTTTATATTTTTAGTTAAAATCTGATAAATTAGTGAAATTCGAAATGACTAAATATGGTTATTAGATATCATACATTGAGCGATTGTAGGTAAAAAAGAGCAAACTACTAAGAAGAGAAATCACCAATACTTTTATACTAAAATAAGATGTTTTTCCGTTCATCTGAAAAAAAATACGGTGATTATTTCATCCGCTCATCTCTTTCAGATGTTTTATTATTGAAAAGCATTAACATATTCATGTAATATTGCCTCAAGTGTGCCTCTCATCCGTTTTGCGACAAAACGTTCCGTTTCATATTTGAACAGCCCAAGATCCTAATTTCAACACTAGACATTAATTACCAAAAATGTAATTTCGCGAACATTTTAAAGCGTAAAACCGGCAAAGGTTCTAAAAATATAGATAGATCCCTTTGAATAAACGTTTTCGCTCCAACCGTCCAACTTTTATAGGTCTTTGCATAATAATATAGAATAAATTAATTAATACCTGGTAGCTTGCATAATTTCTCGGCTCCGGTTTGTTTAGGACTTGCCAGGGCTCCAGATTATGCGAAAAAAGGTACAGGTAACTGTCTCACCTCTTCGGAACAAGTGAAGTATCATTTGAGAAATATGTTGCGTACCGTTAATTATAATGACAGTATGAAATTATAACAAGAATATAGATTACAATTGAGTGAATAATACAATCATAATTAATAATATGCTATATATCCTAATACTAAATAAATAAATGCACGTGCAAGGAAGTACAGCTTATTATATTGCGGTCTGCAAGATGTTAAATGTAGAACAGAATTATCAAATATCAGTATCAAATTTCAGTTTCGGATATTGGCTCAATACAAAGGATTGGTTGTTCTAGTTTCTTAAAATAATCAGATGTTACTCTCGGACTGTTCCACGGCTTATTGCTCTCAGTACAAAATACTCGCAGTACAGTACTCTATACAGTACGATATATCATTGAGCTACACAGCTGTTTTATTTATACATACGTTAGTAAAGCGTTTTAAAATGAAATCTAACATTCAGATAACTGGTCAATGCTTTATGTATTTGTGCACGCCACAAATTTCCATTGGAATTAGAGTTTCTTCTGAGATCTGTCACATATTAGTTGTCACTTCCAATGGAATACTTGGAAAGGAACTTTCTATCTGTGTGCATTCCCCTACCGGTAACAGTATTGCTGCAACTTAACTTAATTCATTCATTCATACTAAATATGTTCTATTTTTTACTTCAAATCCAGTATTTTATACATTAAAGTTCCTTTAGTACGGCAAGTGGGCGAAGCTTTTTAAAACCCGCAAAGTTCATGTTGTTTACGATGTCCGGGACATCGAAAATGTTTTCGCAAGGAATTATATTTTTAACGTCAGACGCTATACGGACGGAAAAGTATAGAAAAGTTGATACAGTGGCGTTAATGTGGTACATGTTTTAATGGGAAAACTTTTGTACTTTTAATTTAAGGAAAATTGAAATGAAAATGCGAGTGCAGTGGACATTATAACGCGACAGCATATCGAGAATTTGAATGATTTTGTTTGCTTTTCCAAAAATAAAAACGTTTTGTTGAAGAAATTCTTTTTCACTGTAGCTATGCATGTAAAATTACTATAAAAATATATTTGTAGTCAAAACAGGAACAATAAAGATAACGCGAAAAATTGAGTAGCAGTTTTAAAAATTCGCAGCGAAGCTAAATGGAATCCACCGAGACCCGTTAAAAGATCTTTCGATTTTGGTCGTCGTGAAACTGCAGCAGGAGGGGAATATAAAGATCTTTTGAAATTGGATCCCTTCAAGATGGTGAAGCCACATACAATATTTGTTTTCAAGGATTAAAAAATTCTAGATTTGTAGCTTTCATGCTGCATGTAATAAATATAATAAATAGGACATTGTCCAACAAATGCAAATATGACACACACACCAACAAAAATCAAAAAACGTACAAAAAGCAAACTGCGAACACACTCTGAATACATTATATGATCGAAAGAGAGTTAAATTGTTATTCAAAAAGCACAGAATGCTCGTGAAGATTAAAAACAGGCCTTGCCTGCAGCAATGGAATCTACCTATAACCTTTTATAGAGGCGAATTTTGAAAATGACATCAAAGTAAAAAAAATGTATTAACGTAAGAAATATATAGCCTTTTTTGTTCTTTACACTTAATACGATAATAATTTTACTGCCTCGTTGGTCGAGTGGTTGCAAGCGCGACAGTCGATCGGGAGGTCCTGGGTTCAAATCTTGGGTCGGGTGCTGTTCAATTTTCTAATTTAGAATTTCCAGTAGTGCCTCGGAGTCTGGAATTGTGCCCGGTATATGGCGATAGGCTCACCACCTATTCCATGGGACTTAAACGTATCTGGTGAAACATGGGAGTGCACTACACTCCTCTGTCTACCCCTTCGGGAATTACAGACGTGATTTACGTTTATATCTAATATTCTCTCCGTAGGGCATTTGTAACATTTTTGTTTGAAACTTATTTGCTGTTGAATCTCATAAAAGATTAGACTAGGTTACCATAACCTTGACATCGTAAGCGACTTAGCCACGAATCCATTTAGTCTGTAAGCCATGACTCTTGCCAATATTTGCTGTAGGGTTAGGTGGAGCCGCGCGAAATGTCCATGTTTGCTAATAAACAAGCCGTGGTAGTTCATTTGTCAGTGGCTGCGCCGCGGCAGAGCTTGAATGGTCTAAAAGAGAAAGGTTAGCGGGAATTAATCCTATCTTACTTTGACCCTTAAGCATTATCATTATTTTTCGTTTCGTCTTATAGATGAATTTAATTATTACTTTTCTTTTAGAATTCTTCTGCTGATACGCAAAATCTGTACAGATTTTAAGCAAAAGTTCTTGCTTTGTATTCTGGAACAATTTGAACTGAATCAATTTGGTAGCTAGATGCTAGCTAGTAGGTAGATCGGCAGCTGTATCAAGTTAGTTTTCATACGCAGCAAGGTCTGTACGGATTTTTTTAACTAATGCTAATTCAATTGGTTTCATTATATCAAATTCCTAGACGCTGCAGTTACTTCTTATCGTAAGACCCCATCGCCTATATATACAATATGTATTTAGTAACAAAATACGTCTTCTATGAAAAAGTAACAAGTCTGCAAACTTATTTTTGTGTGGTACACAAATTTAGACCTCAACTTGTGGATTATTAAATTTCTTTTCCCTGGAGTTGTAAGTTAAAATGTCCTATTCGATACTAAAATATGTAGTTCTTATCATTGAAAGTTTGTTACAGCATAAGAAGACAACGCTAAAGATCGTTCGCAGTAGAAACCTAGAGCATAATACATTTACTACATAAGCATATTTTTCAGCAGATATACTTGATATTTCCATTCGACCATGACTTAAACTAGACGATAAATATAAAGTCGCGGTTATGGTCTCGTATGCGCAAATTACGAGTGAAATTTATTACGTCATTTATTACATCACAGATGAAGGCTAGGTTTTACTGGCACTTCTGTTATCTGCAGACCTATTAATCGAAGAATGAACTACTTTGCATATTTTTAAGGTTGCAAGACGGAAAATTCAGGTTTTACTTTTTTCTATTTTGATCATGGTATAATCAATGTGAAAGACTCATAACATATTAATTTTTGCAACGAAGCAACATTGTTGTTTCGGAATTGAATATGGATGACATATAGTATCTAGTATAATACCATTCAAAACATCATCCTAACTAACAAACAGGTACAGATTCTAGTCCATGACCTTTAGTAGTTTGAGAATTTTTGAGTATTAGAATTAGTTGAGAAAATTTGAAGAAGAAGAACACATCATTCTATGAGGATAACAATACTATTATTATGATTTCATGAATAAAAGTCAAAACACCGACAGCTATGTATATAGGAGCTGTTAAAATAACTTTTACTTGCATATCTTCATTGTTATAATGACTTTGTTCTTACCGCGTTTTACTGAAACCGAGCACCCCAAATGTATGACGTCCACAAAGTTATTCGGCTCAACCCTCAACTGCTATAATCCTGACGCGGTGTAATTAAATCTAGATAAAAATCTCAAGCATCCCACGGTTAAGGGTTGCACGTCCTGTTGATAAAGGGTGCAAGTAATTAGTTTTTTGATGAAGTGTACTGTACGGAATATTCAAATCCAAAAATTTTTTTTTTACAATATAATCATACTGATTTATTGTAGCGCTCACTTTTTCCAAAATATGCGTAAATATTCAGTAATTAATCACGATTTTGATTAGGTATACATTATAGCATATTATACTATACTTTGGAATTGTGTTAAATTTTCAAAGTTATTTCTTTAAGGCGCAATAGTTTCCTTGCGATTATTTAATTTTTTCATGAGTTAAAATAGTCGATTTATTATAGGGAAGAAGATAAATAAATAAAAAGATAAATTTGTGAGTGTTAAATTAACAGTAATAAAATGCCTACAGAACGTTCAGTCGAGTTTTGTTGACAGAAAGGAGTAAAAGAGATAATAAATTACGCAACAGAAAATAGGAGTAATACAAAGAAGAGAACAGATATAAGAACAAGCTTAGGTATATTAAAAATCCAAAAGTATACAAAAAACGGTAAATAAATAAGTTGATTAGTTCGAAATAGAAAAAAGTATACACAAGAGATGTAATGTAGGTACATAGATTAAAATGTTTGCCTCCATATAACTATGATATCAAACATTTTAATCCAAGCTGTTATCCCAAACCACTTGACTGATGTGTGTAAATATTGACACTCAGAGTTATTTCTCTAGAGAGTAACCGGGAAGATTTTCGCATGCGATTACATACATAGTCTTGTATATCTGCAAAATAATAAGCGAAGGGTTAAACAAAAATGTGGGTCTTCAGGAAATCGAAATGGAAAAACATGAAAATATCAGAGATTGCAACGCTTAGAGCAATTAAAGAAAATGGAACCGATATAAAGTACATACGATTAACTTTTTTATTCCGAAATTGATTTTTATTACAAAAATTAATCATGCTCGAGCCTCGAGTATGATTGGGCATCTATTTCATGGCATATAAACATATACCTTGAAACTCTTCAAAACAAGGGTGAATAAGCTTTTCTTGGGTATGCGTGCTAGGTGGGCGTGCGGTAAACGATAGCCTATCACATGATAAAAAAACCTATAACGTAATGATGAAATGTGGGCGTACCCTACACTCATCTACGAACCTTTTCGAAGAAATACAGGCGTTATGCCACGTTCATATTTTAATAAACATGCAAAATTTATTGTTGATGAAAAATCTAAATTCAAAAATACGACTAGGGAAACGTCTAAGCCGGAGCAGGAAGTAACAGAGGATCGTGTTGAATGCGATTTTAATGAGTCTTGTTGGGGGCGAGAAGAAAAGGCGACGCGAAGTTATTAAGACTTTTTAAAATCGTCATTTCTAATTAGTTGCAAAAGAGGGAAGTTGTGAAAGCGACAGGAATTGTATTGTTATATGACTTGTATATACAACAATATATGTATGTATAAACACACTCGTCAGCCTTCTAGTTAGTTTTGAAGATTAATTAAGTGTTGATTGATGACCACTGACTTCAATTAAAACTGTGCGCTTGGTTCTAGTTACTAAAACTGCATTTGATTCTACGTAAATCATACGTTGTTTTTTATTTATCATTCTTCACTTATCATTTTTCATTGCTTTTATAAAGAATATTGATCGAATTGTAGTCGTAAGGTATAATTAAATAGGTATATGATATTACCTACTATGTTTAAGTTTGCTATGGCGTCATAGTTACTCTCTCTGTTAATGAAATTTCATTTCAGCTACTTCCAAACTTTTCAGTTAAAAAATATATCTGTAATATTCTTGAAACTGCTATCACAATAATACGAGTACGACATCGTCCCTTCCCTGTGGAATTAAGTGATCTCGTCCCGTTCTGTAAATCTTAAAGCTATCCTCATTAGCATCTTCGTACTTAATTTCTGTTTAATTTGTTACATGTTTTTTTCTTTAGTGGCAATAGTCTAGTAATTAAGAATTCAGCCTCTCACTCCGGGGGTCCAGGGTTCAAATCCATGGCGCGAACCTCTTTACAAAAGTGCGTTTTAAGTTTAAATATCACTTGCTAACGGTGAAGGAAAACATTGTGAGGAAACCTACACTTTTTAGAATTTACAAAAAAAAAAATATCTAAGGTTCGTGAAGTCTGCCAAGCCGCACTTGGCCAGCGTGGCAGACTATGGCCTTAACCTTCTCATTGTGAGAGGAAACCCATATTCCAGTAGTGGAATGAAAAATGGGTCGGATATATATTTTTTTATATATTTTTTTCTATATATCTTTATCGTCATCAATCTCCTAACTCGTATAGGTGCCCATCATGATTTGAATATAGAAATGGCAGCCTAAATTCTTTATCATTATGCTATTATAGCAATACATTTATGAAAATTTCATTTACTACCGCCTTTTTTTCTACGACAGGTTTGCTGCCATTTTCGCACACATACCTACGTATACACGCAAAATTGTTTTTTCTTATTTAGAGCGCTGTCTGGCAAGTTTAATGAAATTTCCCTTTAATAAAAGTTACGTTTTAACAGTATTTGCTTTTAGTGCCTTCGATAAATAAATAATTCATATCAATCTCTGACGAAAAATTTTTTAAGATGCGCGAATAGAAATACTTAAGAAATCCTTATTACTTTTTTGTGAAATTGTTTTTTTTCAAGCGCCATATACGAGTACATGATTTATGACTATCACAATATGATAAACATCATTGAAACAGTTTTTCAGACGATAAAGGGTAAATCCATGAAAGTGCAGACGATTTTATCATCTTTTTTTTAGGGATACATTCCAACTAGTTAAGGATGCTATCTATTTGCATGAAGTTTATTTATAGGAAATCGTTTTATGTAACTCCAATAGCAGTAATGCAACCGCGCCACTCGCCATATTTCCTACGGGACTTCGGTCGCCATGATTTGTCGACACATTGTATGTGCTCATCTATTTCCGTTGCTTCAGTTGTCAGTATTATTATAGTTGACTGCCGTATCGACTTTTTTATTTTAAATTTTTGTAATTGTAATTGTAATAGAATGTAGGTATATATAGGTATCACTTATCTATATCTTTTTATTTTTTAAATATAAGGAACATCTAGGAAATCATTATTGTCCCTTCAAATACAAACACATATATAGGTATATCGCCCTTTTATTGTGTTCATATGCTGTAATGATTAAATTTGTTTGAATACGAATATTTAACTATAGAAGCTTCACCGAATACTATTGCGTCGCTGCTGTCGATGTTTCATAATAGATGGCAGCACTTCAAGGATATGAATACGCAATACGCTTCTGTAGTGTCACTTATTCTGAAAGACAAATACGAATAATTTCTATTTAGCGCTAAAAACAGATGACAAGGATGACTTTCCTGACCTATTTACTGTATAGAAGTTATAAATAGAAATCTAAAATATGGGTACATTTACATAGGTAAGTGGTTAATGCTTTTTTACAAAACAAATAGAAAATATAATCAAACGTGCACGCTTGCAACTTGGTCTTACAAGTTGTCAATGAAAACCACAAATATTTGCAAAAACATTTCAACTGGTCCAGAAAAAGCACCAAAGAAATCATAGCTTTCAGTCGAAAACCAATTGAAGAACTAAAACTCAACGTTGCGAGCACACGAGAAATTAAAAGTAAATATACCAGTACCACAGACAAACCATCGGCAAACGATTCTACTCTGTAACGGTGATACGGATACATTGTACATATTATATTATCTATGTATTATACCAACACTCAATTTTCAATCTAGAATATTCTCCTAACATAATACGGGTAACACGACTTTCATTATAAGGTAGCTGGAAAGTTTAACATCAAAGTTAGATGCCGTCACTACAATCTGTATAACTTGTATTGCAAGTGGAATATTTTGCTCGGTTCCAGAACTTAGCAACGTGTACAGTCGTGCACGAAGTTGGAACGTGTTTCATTCTGGACCAGTCCTCGCTTGCATTGCACTGTTGTTTGTGAGTGCTTGCAGGATCCGGTTTGTGTTCAAAGCGTTTGATAAACATATATGTCATTGTATGTACTTATATATAAATTATATTCTTATTTAAGAGTCAAGTTTTTGAGTTTTTAGTCTTTTAGTTTTTATTTTTTACTTTAAGGTTCTAGAGCAGCTTTTTTTCTACCTATCTAATGCTAAGGGGTAACTATTAGAAAAAGGGTGAAAGTGTATTGTGAGCCAGGCGACAAGATTTGACAGACATGTTCAAAGCATAATATAAAATAATAAAATTATGAATACATGTGTATATAAGAGTCTCGTTAATGTTAATTTTGTTCAAGTGACATTTGATACTGTAGTGTACGTGCTATGCGGACCGCATAGAAACGGTCGCGGACTCAGCGGATTTTGAAGTTGAAATGAACCGCAAGTTAGATTGTCAAATGTGAATTTAAAGTGTTTCATTTAAGAATACATCGAAAATGTACAAAATATTTCAAGTTAAAATATTCAGCGATATCGGATGTTAGTTTTAAGTGAAGCAATTTTAAACTAACGTAGCGCTGAGCCGTGTGGGGGTCAGCGACATACTGGTCGTGATTCAGAATTAAATACTTTGTGATATGATCATGTACCTGGCGATCTAAGTTTTGTCCTTTTCTGTTTCTACGTAACAAAAATGTGTCATCACGCCTGTGGCCCACGAAGAGGTACGCAGAGCAGTGTAGTATACACTCACGTTCCACCACTTTCTATGTGTTCCTATTTGTTAATACAAATAGGAGCTTATGAGAGATAATTCTCTCATAAGCTTAATCTTTTGTTTCTTAAATTGTTTTAAAATTAGCGTAGTAGGTTCACTTATATCATTTATTACTTGGTTTTTAATGTTATTATAATTGTTTGAATGTTGAGTCCAATTTATTATTATTATGTTAGCAATTATTATTATTATGTTAGCATGAACGCATTTAGAAATGACATATTGCTTATCCAAAGGACTGAGAGTGATTTCTAATATAAAGTACAACACAAGTTGTTCTATTAACAGCTTTAGAACAGAAATAGACGAGCCGGTGGTAATTGTCCAAACGAACCGTAGTAGGTATATACATATGTACCTTCTGTATAAATATACCTTTTATCTGCCTTTATAACCGCTGCCCAATTGTTTCCTTTTTTGCCAACAGGAAAAGCTTACAATAATATATTATACTTATAGATATTACACTGTATACGTTAAACA
>DWMF01000646.1:0-13703 GCA_018244815.1 Parelbella polyzona | reverse complement strand
ATTGTGATGAGCTTTACTTAACATTCAGTGTTTTTTTTTTTCATTTAAATCGGTTAACAAATAAAGGAGTTATGTCAATTTAAGTCAATCATCACGTATTGGACGGGTTATATATAGTTTATACATAGGTATATACATACATAGGGTACTTTTTATCGAAATCGAAATCTACGTGTACGAAGTCGCGGGCACAGCTAGTCATAATCATAATGTTTGAATTACAATAAGTGAATCTGATAAATGTTTGTTCCCATACAATTCCATGCAACCTTGAAAGTATTAGCCAATATCACTTTGTTCTCATAATAATATGTAAATGCTATATCCATAACAAGGAATGTAATCAGACGTTTAGAAATGTTTGCAGAAGTTGTTTGTTTACGAGATTAGGCGGAGTATTCCTTCGTTCGTTATTATATTTATCATGCCCTGACACGAAAATATTCCTAAGCAAACTTTTATTCTTTGAGAGGAAAATGGAATATTTTTCGTGTGGTTAGCGAACACACTGTATAAAGATTTGTTTTGACATAATTATCACAAATCGCTAAACTTGTAAGTGATCTCATATATAAATCTATATAATATAAAAAGGGAATGTAATCTGCGACATCTATTTAAATTTTTACGTTGTTATATTTATTTGTTGGTTGTTAGGTTAAGAATAATATTATTATCATCATCAATCATACTACACCATAGGCTAAATATTAGTTTTTATCAGGCGAGACCGTTTAATAATAGCACAATTGTAACTAATGTAAGGTTTGATTTATTTCCAAATGACCAAGAATCTTAGTTTTCTTTGTTTCTAGCTAAACACAAACACTTAATTTCATTTACAATATTGTCACCTTGAACATCACCGCAAATATGTAGAAGACAAAACAATTTTTTTTACTCTAGAAGGTCTCTCTATTTCATTCAAAAACGATTTCTATAAAACAAACAAAAACAGTATACAATAGACATTTGACATATCGCTTGTATACGCTAGACCGAATACAGCAAACGTCTTTATTCTAAAAAGAACATAGGTAAAGGCACATACAGAGTTAAGTGTTTTCCACGATCCAGACGCACTCAGCAGAAAATTGATATAAACCTGTTGTGGGCCCCCGCTCCGTTTGCTCAGGTGACGACGTTGACTTATTTAGTCGCTAGCACGAGAACTGCACCTTATAACCCAATGACGTAGGTCCCATATTGAATCACTGAAATACAGAAACCGGAAAAATCCACCCCGTACAGATCTTGAGTATAAATGTCGTAGGAAACATGTAGTGTGAAATTTGTATGCATGTTTTAAATATTTAAACGTGCGTTTGCTTTGGGAGCTCTTTATCAATGTACTTCACGTGCGGGACACATAAAATGAAAATATTTCGCTTTCCACTCCATATATAAATCTACCTTTGCATTGCGTATACTGTTCTTCTTATATTTATTGTTCTTCTTATACGTACATATTTGTTTTGTTAATTTTGTATGCAAGCAAAGTGGCAATCCATTTGTCTTAAACCGCAAAACTATTAATCCGGGTTGAAGGACCAAAATTGAATTCGGTCTAAATTGATCAAAATTCTGTTCACTCGGCGAGAAATGTCCGTGTAACGAAGACAAATCAAAGTCTCGGTGACCGGCCGTTGCTCGGATGGACACCCTCTAAGACGCGAGACAGAAAGCCATTAAGACAGGATAGTGGTATTTATCTTTTGTGCCCCTCGCTCGCCGGAAGGTGACGCGAATGTTTTCTATTGGGACCCACTCCTGTAAGTAAATTCAGTTTCCAGGTGATTGTTTAATCTAAGAGCTTCGAGCTTTACTGTTTACAATTCAAACACTAGTTTGAATTTAAATAATTTTAGTTTCAATTCATTACAATAAAAAATATATTTTGTTCCAGTGGAATAATACGTTAAACTAACTTAAGTTTCCCTAGAGGGCTTAAAACATATATTTTAAATACGAGTACGTCCTAGCTGGAATTTTTGATCCATTACCAAATTAGAATTTCCGATTAGAAATAAAACATGCAAAATGTTGCTGTCACAACAATGTAATGTTTGATAATTGTGATAAATAATTAATTAATGAAAAACTTTGCAAAATTAAACTCATAAACTAGTCAAAAAATACTTTTCTACATTTTGTAGCAAGGTACATACGAACATGATATAGAATCTCTCCCATTATAGGCTATACAATCTATGAAATCTTAAATATCATCTGATATCAGGATGAGTGAAACCACGTCGAAAGAGAAGAACAAAATCTGTGTCGATGTCAAAGTTTTTTTTGTTACACCATTAACATTACCTCCTATAGTCAGCTATACTATATAATTATACTTGAAATATAGGGCGAGCTAAAAATGTTCTTGTAGCTGAATACGACAGTATGAGTCATAGAATCGTTTACTTTCAGGTTGCGTGGCTCGCGTGCCTGTAGCATTTATTGTTGTAGTATGCAAATAACCGACTTGGCTATTTATTGAAAGCACTCGTCAACTCTCTATGTAAAAATCTCCAAAAATACATAGGTAATCACCACAATGAATATGGTAGTTAAAGTAGCGCAAATTATATGTGACGGTTCAGGATTAAAGTACAATAGAGCATACAGAGTCGGCAGATATAGCACCTGACTACGAGTATGTATATAGATGTCTATACACCAGGACAAACCAGAAATTAATCACCCCAAAAGTAACATATGCTTAGGAAAATTAAGTAGTAATAAACAATCTTACAGAATACTCAAAACGAATTCTCGTAATTAAGTTTTATTTTCCACATAAAAATACGAAACTTCAAAACAACAAAAGGCGAAAGAAATCCAGACTATAAACATGACAGCACTTTAATGGATTCTAAATATAGTACAATCACATTCAAAACATAATAATGCAAGACTGTCTGAAAACGAATCAAAACATTGCAAAATAGAACATTTTTTCGGGAACACTCTGAAATTTTAAATTTAGAGCACACAAAATTTCAACGTTTCAGCGATAAAGTTTTGGCGCCACGGCCGACAAAGAACCTCGCATACATTCTAACATTAGTCACAAGCAATTACATTCCTGCTACTTTTATAAAAACCACAAATATAATGTTCCAATTCCCAAGTATGACTCACTGTTAGTGTTTCCAAAAATTCCGTTTTCAGCGAGACTTCGTGAGATTGTTCAACTATTTCGCTTGTCGTCCCTGGCAAAAATTTAATTTTTCACGAAAATTGTTTTTTAACACAAAAAAGAAATTAATGTTGTAGTTAAAAATTGTAAGCAAAACTTTATCCACATGATTATAATCGCTAGTAAAATTAGTAAATATATTTATCGCGCCGAGACTGGTGCGCGTTGGTGCTCATCGGGGGAGGCCTATTTCCTCAGCAGTTGACTGAGATAGTCTGATGATAATGACATTTAAATTTCAATCGAGCCTTAAGAATAAATTCGCTTTTCTATTTTTTGCACCTGCCTTTTTTCATGACTTCGTGACTTTGTCCTAGGGTTGGTGGAGAATGCCATTAGGCATTAAGTTCGCCCTTTGCTATGTTTGCTTATTGTATGTAATAAAATGTAAGTAAATAAACAAATACCACAAAAGTGAATAGTGAAATGTGGGAGTTTCCTACACTCCTCTGTCTACATCTTCGGAAATTACAGGCGTGATGTTACGTGTTATGTACGTTACAAAAGTGAAAGCTCATTTATAAACTATCAAAATGTCCTGCCCTTATCCCCATTTCCCAAGCGCTGGGTTTGGTCCGACTACTCACTGCGTACATCGTTTCGTGCGACCTTCCACGACATGGCAATACCTTTTGCATAACATCGATCGTTACAAGAAAGCTTTGCTAGTGCCCAAACGGTTTTGTCCCTGACCTTGCGAAACATAAAAGTTATTCGCTCTTTGCTTCATTTAGTGAACAGCATTATCATTAGAATATTTCTCTTCACAAATTACGTCCCAGAAGCGTAGTAAGGATCCAAAGCCCAAAATCGAAGATGTTTAGACGATTGTATATAGTCGAAAAATAGTGTTAAATTAGCTATATGTACCTATATATATTATTAGATAAAACTAAAATTAAGTAATCAAAATGATTGCCTTATTAATGTTATGGTCACATCCCATGAATACGAGCACTTTGTAATTTGCGCGTAAAAGGTACGGATAAAATCACAAACATGTATTAAAATAGACTATACTAATTGTTTACCGTGACTCAGCAGTTCTAGGGTTGGCAATTTTATTCTCGCAGTACCGCGTAAACAGCCCAGTTCAATGTAACATGATTCAACACTAACCTTCTAAAGCTTGAAATGGTTTGCTTAACATCCCTGAATCACCTGAATGATGAAACATGGAAAATGCATTTGAAAAATCGCAAGCGTATTCGAACTTTGAAAAGAAATCCAAATGTGCAAAATCACTTATGGATGTTTCTATGTCATTAATAGCATAGGTCTTCTTTGGAATGTATGATGTTGAATTATTGCAATGTATGATGACATTGGAAGGAAAAGTAAGAGACGTCGAAAACAGATATTGGAGATATTCGAAAACGAGTATATAATGCTGTCCTATAACAGATTGTTTTATACCTTAATTACCTTAGTACACACTAAAGTATAAATTTATATGCGTGTTAGGTATACTTAAACAAGTATAAATCTAAGAAGAGCCTAATATTATGAATCCATAACCCTAAGTATTATAAAATATTGTTATAAAAATGCATACTCTTGTTATTATTTTTTTAGATTTAAACTAAGTTGTAAAGTATTTCTTTCCCGCTCGATATAACCAACCGTTGCGGTTGTCGTTATTAAATAAGTTTCGAAAACTTCATTAATATACTCGTACACATTTTCATAAGAAATTATCATGAGAGAAATAATCTATCTTAGGAAGAAGCAATTATCTTACACGGACTAATTTATTCAATTCAATACAACATGTTACGGAATTATGAACAAAATATCTTCCATAGTTCAATCATCGATTTAACGAATGGATATTGATCAAATAAACTAACTCGATGTCGTCTTTCACTTTCCGTTTAAGTCACGTTTGTTTAAGTGCCGTTTAAGTCAAATATTTTTATAATGCAAAAAATCACTGTAATTTTTTTATGGAATCGATATAAATGCTTGAATTTAGTTTCCTCAACTCTACTAAATATAGAAAATTATGAATCAGTAACTTTTTAATAAATATTTCAATTCGCTGACCAACAATGACACATATTTTAACTAAGAGTAAGTTCTCTATAACAAAGGACGACTCATGGATCTAAAAACAAGGAAAAGATTTCGTAATCGTGTAGTAGAATAGGTCAAGGTATAAAGATTTTTGTTATCAATCTCTTTAGACCCTTACAACTACATAGATCCAGGGCTTTGCAATTTGATAAAACAAACACTTCTTCTCTATTTTCTGAATCCTATCACTATCTTCTAGCCTGTCTTATAAGACCATTCATCTAGTATTTTCTTTAAAGCTTAAGAACAAACAATATTCTTAAGCAATGTAAACATTACCAAATAAATATGTACTTATGAAGCTCGCATCGATGTGTCATTGATGACGAGCTTAAACAATATCTATGGCTATATTATCTTTTGTCACTGCATGATCAATACGAACAGATGTAACATGAATAGGCAATAACATAGACATTAAATATCCGCTGTTGAATCAAATACCATTTACGTTGTCAAAGCGCAGTTTTTTGCCAGTTTTATGTCACTAAGGCCTATGCATGCTCCTTATATCTCTGGTAATAAAGTAAAAAATTATATTTATATCATGTTGCAAAATGAGGCACCATCGATGTACTAGGAATTGGTGTATGACACACATGACGGATGGAATGAGATTTTTCTACAATGATTCCCATTATAAGTATATTTTTGAATCATATCCTCCGGTAGTAGTCGTGTGAAAACCATTTAGTACTAACTTTGCGACGCTTCCGAGAATGTTTGTTTAAAAAAGGATGTTATAAATGAGTAATATGTTAAGTTAATTTAAAGGAAATATCATATTATTATTCCAAATATTTTTCCCCCAAATTGAAGAAGTTAGCTTCATCATAATCATTAGTTCCTCTATGAAGGCAATTAGTTCCCATATGAACGGTTCAAGGTAAGTACATGGATGACAATTTAAATGCAAATCGAGACTTTATCCTTTTTTATGCTGTACAATTTATCACAATGGTCGGTAAGTCGGTTTTAGGCGTAGATGTGTCTAGTACAGATTCCAGCCGAACAAACAACTGCATAATTAATTATAATAATATGTTAATAATAATACTTTATATGCTTTGATTATCTAATTTAAAACAAGTAAGCCTCATGTTTTATAAGCGAAGCTCCGTGCCTGAACACTCATTATTATTAAAACGTATAGGATATCCATTACATTTTAAATAGACGTACTTCATGTGAATTATACCTGCCGTCTATGAAAGTTCTTTTTCAATTCCGTAATACGCTCTTGTTTATTCTCGTTCCGAATAAGGGATCGTCAGAGATCAAAACGAACATAAATCAACAAGCGGAAAAAACATATTTTCTCAACCATAACGAATATCATAGAACACCTTCTACCCACGCGTAGAGAGCGTAAAAACGTTCCGTGGTTATTAGGGTTGGCGCGCATTACGCAAAAAGTAAGTATCTTAGGGTTGGTATACAATATTCAAAAACTAGTTAATTCCTATCGAAAATAGTCTTGTGTGTACGTGAGAAGCGTTATGAAACAGATCAATGAAAAACTCTTCTCTGCGCTGAATACAGGCTTTCTAATTTATAATGTAGGTACTAAGATAATATCAAATTGCAATGTTCGCTTTCATTATTTTTGCATCATTTTATCATTTTTAACCAAATGTATTACTAATTAAACCATTAAATTACCCGGATTTGAAATAAAACTGTTGCAACTGTGTGGCAAAATCATATTGTATTTATCCTAAATGATCTCGTACCAACCCTATTCGGGTATTGTTTTCAGTACTTACGAATATAAATGTGATAAAAAACATACATTCATCATCTGCAAGGGGTCTGAGCTTGGTTGGATTAGCTAGATTTATATACTTCACGACAGTTTTGATATTGATAGGCTTCGGCGGTCTTGCGCCAGCTTATGAAGAATTCAAAATGCAAGACGCTCAATTGTTTTTTTTAATACTTTCTTTACTCTTTTAAAACGATATCTTGAATTTTAACTATTTATGTACTTTTACTGGCCATTCTTGGAACCGAACTAAGCCTTGAACACAGCGAATGCAAAGTATAAGCATTAACAGCTGCTAAAACGAGATGTTACTTATAATTTTTAAAGTATTTATAACGTTTTGCTTTGTTCTTTGGTGAATAAACAACTTTTAGTACATTGCAACTTCGATCCAAAATGTTGAACATTTTAACAGTATGCATAAAAATAAAAAATAGCAAAAACAACTGCAATATTTTTCAACTAAACACAATATGAACCTCCCCTTTTGAACACACGTTGTTGCTGCCTTGTTGGAATTAGAATTAGTCACATGTGAAGCGAAAACAGTCATGCGGGGACAGAAACTAATATAGAAAAAACGGTTAATATTCTGCACTTAATATATATTTATGTATTTGTACTTAAGTTTACGGCTATTTTAAACATTATTTTGTAAGTTAATGTTAGTCTACTACAAATCCTTGCTATATTACTTGTTGATAATGTAACATTACATATACTCGTAATGTTACATTCAATCATAAAACTACCACGAATACCAGGACGAAGTAAATTACAAATGTATGTGTACATTTCACGTAAAAAAATTTACTCCAACTTTCGCGATTATTTCCAAAACAATTTAGCACTTAGCGTTATTTTAATCCAGAACCTTTAGCATGAAAATAAGACAAAAATCCTTTATCTTGTATTACAAAAGTTTCTCAACATTTCATAATATTTGATACATGGACCATAGTCTCGTACCAGGTAGTACTATACGCCGGTGATTTACTAAATTATAGCAATTCGATATGGGTGGTAGAAATTTTAACTCAGAAGATTTATCATAAAAAACAGTATTAGCAGCTTCATGTCTTAAATACACTCTATGTATAACGTTATATATGTATTTTTTTACTTATAGACTCCTTAAATAAGTAAGTATTGTATTTCTAACATACCACATATATTTTGGGCTATTTTTGTTGTCATATCTTCCTAAACCTTCAATCTAATGCCTACGCATGTTTACAATATAGTTTATCGTTGTAATTCCTATATTATTCTCGTAAACCTTCATCTGATACCTACGCAAGAATACAAATAAAGGCTGGTGATGAAAGTATAACGAGAAATAGCTCCATTGCTTATGACGTCAACGCGATGACCGGAGGGCGACCTCGTCGAAACGTTATGGAAATTAAACACATAAATTTAGTCGAACTGGCAACTTATGACGTTATTTTGTTACTAGCGTCGGTATTCGCAAATATATTTTGATGACCTACGATTAAGTTGGGGTCAGTTGTTAGTACAATGTTATTAGAAGTAGGTATATTTTTAATTGCTGGTAAATGTTATCATGTTCCCTTATGTCATTGAATAGTTTTGTTTTTATTGTTACCACTGGAGCCTGGTATACTTTCCGCCAATGTAAAGCTGCTACTGTGATCCCTTGTTATATCTACATACATCTCATTAAAGTAATAGCAGGTTCGCTAATACCTTAATTTTCCTGAAGAATTTGTTAATATCCTTAAATGTTTATGAATACTTGAAAATGACAGCACTCATAGTATTGTGTATTTAAAGTAAAGATTAAAGTTTGCACCCACTGACCTCACGTATAATTAAGCGATAAATATTTTAATGATGTACTCATACATGAATTGAGTCACGAAACCTATAATAATAAAATTATTTCCCACATTGTCCATATTACGTCTATATATTTTAAAGCCGACATATTGATTTAGAATTAACTAGCAAATACAGATACTGAATTCAATTATTTACAAGTACATTGTACGTATAGGTAGCTGGTTTGTTTTCATTTGCTTTTATATCCGTACAACCCCACATAAGTCAGTTTTCAATTAACGGCATAGAGATTTTCCGCGTCGACGACCGTAATCCGAAACCGTCTGAGGGTAATGGAGTACAAAACCTCCAAAAAAATTAGAAATCGTTACCCGGTGTTTATTTGAAAGGCTTTAGCTTTGATAATGAAGGCGTAGCGTATTCAAAATAAACTTATTAAGAAGATAAAATGCATTTGAAAAATATTCAGATGTTAACACGTGGTTACGGCTTTCAATTAAACAAGTATTTGATTATTGATCATTGAATTGTATTATGAATTGTAGATATGGATCTAATGCAGTATATTAGATCATGAATAAATGAATCACAAAAACTTTTTAGTTTTTCACATTAAAAAGATATTAACATTCATTTCGAAGATCCGTATTTAAATTTTTATCACTGTTGACTTAATCTCTATTCAATCTTCGTTTTTAGTAGACCTTATATTTTAAATTGCAATCTCCCGTTTCCCATTAATATTCGACACTTGTTCCCTGTTGTCTTTTAAAATGCAAAAATTGAGATCAAAAAATAATTACTGTGGGCGTTTTAATCAATTTTTTCTCTACCTTGATAGTAAGTTTAAAAAACATCAGACGAAAATATTAAACAAGTCGATCCGGACTATGAATATCGTTATACAATTAGGTTAATAAATGTTCTACATAATCTTTGTCAAGGGTTGTTATAATTGAAATTTCAGGAACTTTATCATAAAATATAAGTATTCTACATCACTTGATATAACTTCGAAAGTGTCTAGTCTTTTATACAAAACGCAAAGATAAATGTTTGATAAAACTGTTTAGATTTGTTCATTCACAACACACCTTCGTACATATTTAATTATTTATGTAAAGCTGTCTTGACTCTTTGAAAGCTTGTCCATATTTTATTTTTACTTCTCAAGAAGTCTTTGTGTCTGCCTCTCACAGCTTTATTGTTACTCGACCTGGCTTTCAACATTCATTCGTTAGGTATTCGTTGTGTTATCTATAAATTACATACAGTAAATTTAATTAAAGTTAGAAGAAAAATCTATATTAATTATGAAGTAGGTACTAACTATAATGAAATCACAAATGTCCATGATCTCAAAACATTTTGAAACTTATGTACTCACGCAAACACTAACTTTATAAAATTTGGTGTGATTATAACTCATTACTGGGGTCAAGTACCTACATGATATTTTTCTAATGGGAGAAAATGTACAAGCTAATAAAGTAGTAAATAAGAATTAATTGTTATTATAACTCTTGCAACAGGTGTAACTTATAATAGTATCTCTATTCTGGATTTATTTTATGGAACCAAAATTTCATGTGTATCCGCCCCATATAACCATATCTGATTTTTTGGGTTGCATTTAATATGAATCAACTTCCACCTGCTAGTTGTATAATATATAGAAACACACACAAGTATCATACACGAGTTAATAACAGTCTATAAAAAACTAGTTCTGTTGTATTTGTTTTCATCAAACCATTTAAAATTTTAAGAATGTAGCCAAACATTTAGCCGAATATTCCGATTTATGTTTTCGTACATAAATTATCTTATTTTTAGTGTTGTATGAGATTGGCCCTCCACTGACCATCTAGACCTTTCCAGATTAGTGTAAAATAAAACGTCTTCATTTCCTTAAGATTTCAAAAGCCACTCGCGTGACCGGGTCCACCAATTTCATCTCCCCTTGAGGATATCCATTAAGACTTAAACAAGAAACGTGGAGACACGCGAGATCTCGTGTTGCCATATTCGGAGTTCGAATCAATTTGTAACAGCAGGAGGGTAGCTTTGACGCTAATAAAATTGTAAGTAAGCAGTACTGCTTTGTTAATATCTACTAATATGAGTGAGTTTGATTTAAAATTAAGTCATCTTATTAACGGCAAACATATTTTTTCAAATTCATAAATGACCGACAGTACATTAATACGTTTGCGTAATAAAAGGTAAAGTATAATTATAACTAAGATACTTTCAGTCTATTTAGAATTTGTGGTAATAACCTTATCTCCTATTCCATGGTGGGACGCATAATGTAACTGGTGAAACGTAGAAGTGAAACTATATTCCTCTGCCCACCCCTTCAGCCGTAATGTCATGGATTAAAAACCCCGTACGAATTAGATACATTCGGATCCGCTTTGAATAATTACGTTCGCGTCGAAACACGGAACTGCCAAAACACGGTGCTATTTAAGAACATAAAATCCCCACGATTTAGGCAGACCACTTAATCTGAGGCAGTTAGGTGAAATACGATCGCGTGCTCCACCACCATCCGTTGCCTGTGCACTTGCAAAGGCCATCCCAATATTGCAAGTTAATCGCCATACATCACCACCATATATCATTAAGAGAATATGGTGTAATATTTACGAGAAATCCGTTATTAGATTGTTGTCGATTCAGCTTCGAATGGTTGGGGATTTACGCTGATCTCTAAATTATACAATTGTAATACGCTGTAAATTATACAACTTGATGTTATGATCCGATCAAGTGTAGTTAATATTGGTTAAATTTGCATTGAGAAAATAATAAGTTTGTTAAAAATAAACAAAATGAAGTTTGACAATATTAAAAAAAAATAACATAATGGCTACCGCTAGGGTGAGTGGAGTAGTCATATGTAAAGTTCTAATTTAATTAGTAATAATTGACAGTCTATTATAAACTAAAATCATTTAATGTAACTCATACAACAGTAATAAGGCCAATCGTTTCTTTAAATAATCATAGCACAAAGTACTTTTACCTCAAATGCTGCAGCGAGACGTAATTAAATTCATTCGTTCTTTAATTGGATTTTGTTCAATTAGTTCTCGTGGAAGTGCTTTGGTAACCTTTTTGCAAGTTATTTACTAAAACATGTACATTAAGTAGTACCTACTATACAACTTGAAATTTTAATGAAAGTGTACTTCAATATTAAGTAATACTGTAGAAACATATTACCAAACAAATATTTACGTAGTTATGTGTATGTTCTCAGAAATGGATGTATAATTGCAAATCGGTCTAATAGAACCATCAATTAACACCGCAGATGCAAGCCGTTTAGGACATGGCGAGTTAATCACCACATATTGCACTCATAAATCATTGACCTTCGAGCATGACGTGTGCGTGGGGGTGTTTGGAAACGGAACTGCACCTACCTTACATGAGATACTTAAAGGGAGACAAAATAACATATCTTCATCACAATATCATTAATTGGTGCGGTGGTTTTACATAGACGTGATATTTTGACAGTTTGACTGGCTATAGGACACTAAAATATTTTTAACTGCGTAAATTAGTTTATCACGGCGTTTCAACAGAAATTTTAATACTCATTTCCGCAGGAAAACTCTGTGTTCTGAGTATATTCAATGTTGTGTAGAGAATAGTTCTGTAGTTTCCATCAATTAGTACTTATAAAAGTTCTACTATTAATATATTTTTATGCCAGGTGCTTTGCTGAGGGAGCAAAGATTGCCAAATACCTCGATTGTACCTCGATTGTACCTCGATCCGTATTGAACTGCCGAGCTGCTTCTACTCGTACATTCATTACTCTCTATATTTATACGCACTGGTTTCGGAGACTTCTAACACTCTCATCAGCCATCACCTGGCCTATTTGATAGAGATAAGTGAGTATCGGCTTATTAGCAATTATATCGTTCTACATCTTTTTATTATTTTACTCCCTTCCACAGTCTTGTAACGTGTGTAAAAATTTGATAAATTGAAGTTACATACCTATACATATAATATTATATGATAATTTTAAATTGTCGAATATACGACAGAGTTGTTGACACAGTTTATATGAACGCTCACGGCAAATATTTAAATGAGACCATTATTCAAATCTGTATATACAGAAATAATAAAAAGAATTCCATACGAGATGAATCATCTGACATATGCTTTAAATATACATACGTGTTTCTGTTCAACGTTTTTGTTGCGAGGGTCGCTGTATTTACGTAAAATATTTACTTTACACTGAAGTCCATTTACTTAATTAAAGGCTTGTATAATATTCTTTATTTTTATGATACAAACAGGCAATAGAGAACCTTGAATTATTTCTATGGTTATTTTTTAAAGCTTTGTTTGAATTCGCATTTTACAGATTTAAACATTAAACATGAATCACGTCAGACATATTTGTCCTTGGATTAAGGTGGAATAAAATTAAGAAATACCATATTATTAATGTCACATTAACTGCCTAATAATAAAAGCCTTTAAAATGATCTCATGCTTGAAGAATTTGAATTAAAGAACTTAAATAAAAAAGAAAAAAATGCAATAATATGATTCCCACATTGTTGCATGTTTTTGGTCTCGACTTTTTTTTATACGGCATCTGTTAGAGGATTCGATTATTAAGAATCGATTTATTTTTAAAGTGAAGAATAACTTGTAGAAGATAGACAATATGTTACATAGGTACTGCACAATAATAGTATAAGTACGAGTTACTTTGAAACGTAACGCAACATCACGCCTGTAAGGTAGGCAGAGGAGTGAGAAGTGTGTTCAAGTCCCATGGAATAGATGGTGAGCCTATTGCACCGGGCG
>DWMF01000645.1:0-13708 GCA_018244815.1 Parelbella polyzona | reverse complement strand
TATATACGTATATATATATATATACGTATATATAACATTATCCATGTCATAATAACCTCTAATCGTTAAACAATATTTTATTTTAAAATTCTATGGATGACATGAACAGAACGATTTTAATTCTTCTCCATCCAACTTATCTTATGTCTATCTGTATTTCTTTCGCTATCAAGTTTTGAAAACCCATTTATGTATTACAGCTCCATCAAAATTTTGTACAAATATGTCATATCTACATATAAAGTTTTCGGTTATATAAATTTAATAGATGGAAAATATTTCGTGAATCTCATACATTACTATACATATTATAGAAGTGCATTATTCATTCATGGAGCTTAGACAGAATGCATCGACTCGGAAAACACGTTGTTCGTGTATAATGGGATGTGCATAAGTTCTAAATAAATTACATCGAAATCTGTATAATTCACTGTTCCATTTAACTAATAAAATGAAAATATATGTATATATAGTTATATTGTTTATAATTCCATACAAAACATTTATTATACATTATGAATCAAAAACTTCTAACGAGAAAATCATGATGTGTCCTATAATGAACCTAGAATATATTATACCATGCTGATCAGGTAATAGATAAACATATATGAGTTATGTACATTTTGATGTGGATAATGAGAAAACAAAAAATAATGCGATACCAAATGGAACTGATTGTCAGGCAATTAGAGAATATCTACTCTAAACACACATAACTTGTAATTGAATTAGTGAAATATGACATACCTACATATTATGTTTACGATTAATTAATTTTGTATTTTCTTATTATGATTTAATTTTATTTTTTTATTAGATAATGGATTGTTTTTGACATAAATTAATTAACATTTGAAGTAATTTAATATTTTTTTCTGCATTGACATATTATTTACATTTATACTCTATCAAATTTGAACTTTAATATTAGATATAGTTTGAAAGATAATAATAAACAAATAAAAACATAATATGCCCTCTCTGTACTTTCCGCATTCACACAAAAGAAAATTAAACTTATAAAAGTGATTAGTGAGGGTTATTAGAAAAATAAAATTAAATAAATAACAATTTTAATTTATGTGCCCGGTGTATGGCAATAGACTCACCACCTATTTCATGGAACATAAACGTAACTGGTGAAACGTGGGAGTGTACTACACTCCTCTGCCTACCTTTTCGTTGATTACAGGCGTGATATTATTATTATTTTATTTAAAAGATACATCATCTATTTCATTAATCATGTTTCGTTCCAATAGATTAAGGGCACCGAGCGTCTAAATTCGCGCCTAATGGGAATCTACTGGGACATGTGCTAACACATCTAGAATGACTGACGAGATTTGCTGTTGGCTTTGTGAGACGTATGCTGAAACGTCACTTAACGACTTAAGTGTTCGATTCCCTACGCCAGGAGTACTCTCTTTACTTTAATCAGGGTTTCAGTACATTATATTACATTTTTCTTCTAATGTAACTTTGGTGAAAAATTCACAAAACAGCACTTGAGCCATGAGCATATTTAATTGTTCAAAACTTCGCATATAAGAATTCTAGTCTTAAAAGAAGCTTAGTAGATTGTGCTAGCCTTAAAATTGTAGTGAATAACTTAAGCGAAAATTAAAGGAAATATTAATTATTATTTAATTAAAACATATGAAATTGTTTTTCAATTTATTATTACCTTTCCTTATCGAAGGATAAAAATGAATTAGTAGTATCTCTGTCCAACGATCGTAGACCACATAAACATCAAAGGCCGTTGACTGTACTATGCATAATTAGTGTGTATTTATTGCATAGCTATAAAACTCTAGCAGCTATATTACCTGCGGGTGTCACTATTCCAAGTTCCAACGGATATGTGTATGATTCATGGAGCGCGGACTAATTATAGTTGTGAAGGGCTGACTCGTGTCTTTCATTCGTTTCTTTTTGCGGCGTACGGTACACGAGAAACAAAACAGAACGCCTGTACGTCTGGAATGTGTGTAATGCTCTTATATTATTATAAATTCAATTGAAAATACGGATTGTAACAGAAAATGTTCTCTAATGAAGTTGAATTTATCATTGTACTTGTGTTAAACGCTTGTTGTAGTGGTCTCAAGGACAGTACGCATCAGCTTAGCTATATGAATCGTGCCAGTCTTGGATTTTTTCAAACGAACAGGCAAATTAATCGATTTCGGATATTTTTATATAATCAGAAGACAGACCATTCATCTCTGTAGGTGGCTCATAAATACTACATGATGATGTATATAATTTTTGGTGTAATCGGACTCAACCTTCTCATTTCATGGACTTGCAAGAAACATTATAATTGTCTATTGGTAAATGGAATGACTTTTATCAACACTATGGTTATATTTGTAACACATCTAATTCACCTAGGCCGCGCTATGACGACCAGCCATCGCCAAATTTCGTCCCCTCTTACGACACCCTTATGTCCCGGAATAGTTTCGGGGGATACGTTCTTTCTTCGCGGATAGGCTATTGACTTATAAACCCAGAATCCAATAGAACTAATTTAATGTATATCACGTCTTAATTTGAGTGTACAAATATTCCTGTACGAGGCGGCCCAATAGAAGAATTTAATTTATGGGCATTGTAGGCAAGTTATTTGATCTCGATGGCAAGTTAATTTAAACTCTAACAAAGGCTTTTACGCGTTTGCCTGAAAAACCGTTTGAATGGTTGAATTAAACTCCTACATTTCTAAACCTTTATTTGAATTTCTGTCTGTTAATCTATCAACAAAGCTCCTTTGAATTTTCTTCGTCGAAAACGTTGTCTCATCATGACATGACGATATTTAAAGTGAAAATAAAATTTCCATCCCCGAAGCCTACTCCGAACAAAAGTGCGTACTTCAATAGAACTTTTTATTTGTTGAGAACCGGAGAGTAATGCTTACGAGGTAACATCGCATGCGGGTCCCTGTAAAATATTTTCTAACAGATAGCCGGTATTTATATGACCGAGAATATAAATTTCCGTTTGTTCGTCTATTTTTACGAATAAAACTAAATGTTATTATACTCATTTCCAATAATACGTCTACAAAAATAGCAAATAGGTCATGCGTTTTCATAGGGTACCCATAAAAGATCACTGTCTAGCAAATTGATTTGAAATCCATTATTGACAAATAATGATTTATCGTCAACGTTAAAGCAAAATGTTATATCTTAAGGGCCACGTATTTGAAAAGGCCACGTCACACTACTCTTGTTCAGTTCACGTGTTCACAAAAGTAGATAAGCTTGATATTTGATAAATTATTTAACCCTAATAATAGAAATACTTTTCAAATAAATTAATATTTTTAATGGTCGGATGTAAACGATGTTGTTATGACAATTCGATAGTACCTTAATTTAGGCTTCGATATCTTCATATTTGCTTTAATCAATTTCTTTTGTCATGTTAATTCCCACTGAACTCAATCCAAGCCTTCAATAGATATCACCATAACAATTCGGAATATTCACTTCGGGCAGACTGCTTTATCTTCCAAAACTCCCCATGACCAACTTTTCACTCTATTGTCAATCCTTTATTGAACAGTTGAATAAAATATCAATAAAATATGCATATTTTATATATACTCGTATCACGATTTCTTAAGACCAAAAAACTTCTCAGGTTAGGACTATGTCCAACCAGCGAACCTAGGCTAATGATGATAATGATAACTATGTACTAATATATATAAAAAACTACGTTGGAAAATATTATAACCCTTTTTCATTTCCGAACAATTTTGTTTTGTAGTTTAAATATTTGTGAATCAGCATTTATTCGTTGTATGAGTAACAAACTGATATGCTAATCGAAAGTATTTATTGTAATCCATAGTTATTTGTATCAATTTTGAGTGGCACTGAACAACTTTCTTGGATCTCTTTAAACTCAGAGGCAATCTCTTGTTTTACAACGATCGTACGAATTCCAACTACCAACGTTTTAAATGTACCAACATATATTTACATAGTGCTACCTATAAAAAATAAAATAACTATGCAGTTTTGCATACTGGTAGAGAATTGAGGGAAGCGTCTATTATCTGTGAACGCTAACAAACTTCAGGCGAGTGTTCTAATACTAATTTAAATTTAAAGTATGGCAAAACTGAACATAAACTTGAGCTGTGACAGGACTTTTCTGGAAGAAGAAACATGAATACAATTTGAAACCGCTGGAAATGTTCTCCTTGAAGTAATAACAGGAGACCATGACTATAAATAAAAATTATTCTCGTACTCTCTCACGTACCCGTTCCTACCGAATTCATTCCACTACCCTGTTTTCGCTGCCGTACACAACCTAAAAGGCTTTGTTTTATTACGAAACTCAAAAAAGAGGTCATATAAGCGAAACCTTTGCGAACAAACCCTTAATCTTCATCCAGTAAGCCGTAACGAGATGAAAGGGTCGAGGCTAATTTGAAATTTTACGCGGAGACTATCTTATCTTCCAAGTTTTCGATATCTATTGTGCACTTAAAATACATCAAAGAACGTGACGTAACACGTGACCGTGGAAACGCGCTCAAATGGCCGGAGTTATAATAATTATATTGTGTTTGTCGAAGTTTCTAGACAATTGGCAATTTAAAAAACTACAAAAGAAGGATAAAACATTATCGTAAAAAAATATAATGGTATTCATTACTTTATTTAAAGGTACCACTTAAAGTCCTTTGAAATGAATCAATCACATCGATTTTATTTAAGCTGCAACATAATCGAAGGATGCTTCAATATGGTATAATTGAAAACAGTTTCTTATAGTGAAATTGAATTGTAGGCAATGGAAATTTCATTTCATAGAACATAACGCCTAATACATAACACAAAGTATTCCAGGCATCGATATTATGACTTATAGATGAAAAAAACGTGTCTTTCTCTTCGAAGTAACCAAGAATTGTGACAGCTGTTCGCGACGTTGAGAAAAAGCGAATCGTCGGCCATAACCTTAAAAAACAACACTGACAGATTGGGACAAAACGTTTTATAGCCACTCTGACGCTTTCACCGGTTTGTGTAGATAAGGCAGTAGTTGTACCATCGACAAGACAGGTGTTAACACTTCGAACCGATAACACGTGATGTGAATTATGATGAGATTTGTTTGTAGGTACTTTTGGAAATGATAACGACGAGTTATAATAATATATTGATTGTCAACTGGATGATTTATACTTAGAATAATAATTTATTAATTTCAAAATAGGAAATTTTCCCGTTATTTCGCAATTTAGTACAATGACTAATTAAAAGTAGGTGCTACAGAATGATGTGTCATAATGAAATAATACGACACCTAAGAAAAACTTCCATCCAATTACATGACTATGAATTAAATATTGATCTTTGTACAGTTAAATTTTAAACGTAAAATCAGAATAATTGTAAAAAAAGATACTTTTCCATTCCATTCTTTCTTAGCAAGCACCCTGCTATCTGCTAACGCATCGGCAATGGACCAAGCGCCTAAAATGTCAGTCGAATAGAACTCTTTATCGCCTGACACGGCGTTCGCACCTCTCTCTGGATTTAATTAAAATGGAAAAAGTATCCTTCTGTCACGTAACACATAAAGAGGTAATGCCGAGGCACAAGCTTTATGAGGTCGTGTACTGATTGAATAATGTATGTGGAGTCGAGGTGGTATGGTTCTTTATTACATCCGTCACTGAAGTTAAAGGGATGACGATTGTAATAAAGGGTTCCTAGTGATTTGTTGCTATGTTACACTATACAACTTTATTGTTTGTTTTTATTAACATCGCATATTAAAATGTGGCGCTGAGGGTACGAGCTTTATGACATCGTATACTGATTTTATAATGTACGACGAGACGAGGTAATTTGATTCTTCGTACAACGTTGCAGTGAAAATATAAGAGGACATTTTAAGATTTTTAAATTTACGTTAAGTTTTTGTTACCGATATTTATTTTTCGTAGGCGTTTCTAATACATATCTTATTTCACATAATCATGCAAATAATGTATTAGAGGCATATTTTTTTAATTTTGAAGGGGTTTTTTGTTTTTTTTTTTTCTTGTGAGAGGTGTTTTGATAATTATGTAAAATTTTTGTGGAACTAGAACGTGTAACTTAAACGTAACTGGTGAAACGTGTGAGTGTACTACACTCCTTTGCCTACCCCTTCGAAGATTACAGGCGTGATGTTACTTTTTGTTGTAACATCTCGAATATTCCAATGTCACATGATCTCTTACGCTAGCTTGTATAAAATATCAAGGTGACATGTTCAATCTTTGTCCGAAAGATTAAAAAAATATTAATGTTTTACTTAAATATGACAACTAAGTTTTTATCGTTAGCCAAAAGAAAATAGTAGGAGAAATTTATATATTAGAGTATCATATATTTCGAATGTTACAGGTCCCTAAAATCCCATTATGAAACGTTAAGTAAAATATGATATTCAATGTCGATATCCCAAAGTATAAGAGGTTACATTTAATAACATTGACCCTTATAAGGAAGGCTTAGGACCTATTGACCTCAGCACCACAAATCATATTACGGGGAGGACAGGGAGCGTTGGCCTCGATAATTGTATTAGAGGTCCATTCATCTTAAGAATTTGTGTCCGAAAATCTCGGGCATTAAATTTAATACATTGGCTGATAGTAATCCTTCATAGATTAAATATCTTGTAAGTCTGAAATCAGCTTAGATCGAACGATTTATACAATCTTGGTATATTTTCTTATAATAATACAGCAAAACAAGAATTGCTGCTAAAGACTAGTTGGGGCAGCAGCATTTTAGTCGTTAAACTCTACCATAAGGCTCTACAATTAATTATAATAACAAGAAAAGTGTGACATCATTTTGCGCTTTGTTTTTACCGGCACTTAACGTATAAATGTCTTATGAGTATCTCGACCTTAGGTAACTCGATTTATCTTAGATTAGCTCCCCGGACCGTCACAGGTAGAGCACGACAGTAAACTAAGTTAGATAATTCAATCGGGCTTAGCTACCTAACTTAGTAACTAAACTAGACTTAGTTTAATCGCGCGCAAGCTCGTACCAGCGTAACTTACTTGAAATTAAACCTTGATTACATTGACTGCGAAAACTTAACAGACCTTACAGTGGGAAGCTGATAAAGAGAACTTAAAATTGACTAAACATAGTGGATACGCACGGTTGAGTTTACAAATTGTGGGCCTACAAAATTAAATACAACTGTATTTAATGTAATGCTGTAAGTAACGGTTGAAATAATCGTGAGATGAACGTAATGGAGGCCAAAATTTGACTGTTCCATAACACTCTATAAACGATATATGCGACTTCGCTCTTAGTCCGCCTGACTGACTATGTCCTTAATCTCTCAATTTAAAAGAAGACTCGTGTCCAACAGTCGAACAATAATACAGATGATAATGATGAAAATGATGGTGAAGATAAATGTATGGTACATTAGCAACTGTTCAACCCACACACTTAAGAGGTTTATCTGGGCATGGCCAATCTTTTCCGTTTTATTGTGGTGACACATATCTTTGCAGTTCTTCATTGAAATACGAATTTTTTTAAAAATTATGTAAGTATTACTATAAAACTAGTAACTCAAAGTGACAGTCGAGATTTGAAAAATGGAATAAAGTATAAATAACATTCTGATGTTTTAATGGTATATACGCTGACTTTTAGGTGATTGTGTTGATAAATCAAGATTAGAATCCTTTGTTATGATACTGGCCATCAAGAACTTGATAGATACATCATCAGGTTCTGGTCTATGGTTAATGTACACATGTACTCATGTATTGATAGTTTCGATATCAATTGTATCGTCCTTACATTGCCTATCTTGAAAAAGAGGGTTTCTTGTGCCCTTTTCGAAACGTCCTAGAACATAGCTGTCCAAGACCAAGTCAAAAGAAAGTTCATTGCATAATTTACACTTCGTTATATTAAATTATATGTTTATATCGAACTTGGTCTGAATACTTAACACAATTGCGTTCGAAATACCTGTAGCGGGATACAAAGAAATAACATAGAATCGTTAAAGTTCGTATTATCTAATGACGATTCACCAGAGACAGGCTATGGGAAGCTCATTGCCTCCTGCACGATGGCGTCCAGGGCACGTAATCCATTAACATGGAGCACGTAACACTTTTAAAGGAACAACGCTTCCCTAATTTTATTTACCCTTAGATTCTTGTAACTTATTTAAGTTGTAAGCGATTGATGTTATAATTTACATAAACCGAACCTGTCAAATATTTGCTTAGCTTATGTTCTGTTCAATGCATCTAAGAAATTAAACAGTCATTGTATAATTATACCGTATGTATAGTAAAAATATTATTAAATTTAATCATAGCATTTTTTGAAGTGAGCAGAATAACAAACCCAGTCCAGCGATATCAGCAACGGACCTCAAATAAAAAGTTAAACTAAGGATTTTACTTACTACAATTAATATTTAGTCAATATTGACGTAGCTAGTAAACGTTATTATACTCGTAGATATATCTAATCGAGGCGGTTTTAATAACTATTGTTTCCCGGTTGAATTAGTTTCACCCATGGCGCTGTCCATATAAATTATATCGTTTATAAATATTTTTTAAAACTTCACTACCAATAATAATGGCATTGCTAAAGACATTCTTCCGTTTAAAGTTACACAAACTTGAGTTATATGATGTAATAGGCAATGTCCCACACGATTATCAATTATATTAATAACTGATGAATTAATTATTTAGGCTGCGAAAGGCTGCAGGCAGATGCTGGCTGCGACAAGCCGAAGACAGGGCGCGATGGCGCTCGTTGAGGGAGGTCTATGTCCAGCAGTGGACTGAGATAGGCTGATGATGTGTGTGTGAATTAATTATTTTATTAATTAAACGCTAAATCCTGTGACGTACACCGCATGTCAACCGCAACTTAACTTACGATGTTTTGTTTGTCATGAGAAACTTAGCGGACTTACGTGACTTGGTGTACGTAGATACATTTTTTATTGTACAACCGATACGAGATGTTCATAAGGGAAAGTTTGTAAATGATAGATGTTCCAGACCGATAGTTCGACAGAGCGTACACACATTTATATATACTCTTACGTTGAATGGCGCAGCCGGCCAATATTCACTATCACTGATGAAAATGTTCGTATATTTTTAATATTATGTGTTATTGTTATTATTTTTTTTTTTTCACGGCTGGTTAAATATTTTGTTTTAACAAAGGGATTATAAACGCTTCGGTAGTATTTATGTATAAGTAAATCACGGAAGTCCCTCAACTAACTTTTGATTCAACATTAATTATTAGTATATGATCGTCATAGTCCTTTACGGGGGAGGCAGGGAGCACTGAGTGCCAAATGTCTCTATCCTTTTAAACCCGACTTATTTCTTCAATGTTCATCTATCTCTTCAGACACGCTCGCTGGTCTCGGATACTTCTGACTCCCAATTAAATCCCTGCAGTCATATTTCTGCATTAGACCACAATATGGGTGCAGTCTTAGTGCTAATGACCAATTTGTTTAAATCACCGCGATATTTTACGGCCAGGTTCGCTGACTTTAACGAATAATTGCAACCAGGACTGACTTTTTAATATTCAGCAAAGCAATTCTCCTGTAAGTGTGCCATTAGCGTCAATTGTCCAAGAATAACGTTTGTTTTCGAAGCTTATTATGTAGTAATAATATAAGCAACCTGTTTATAAAAACTGACATCATCGAGGTGACTGATATTATTAATAATAATAGCTTCTTTATTTCGAATATATGCGATCATTTCTTGTACAATAATACGTATGATTAATTAACTATTAGAGCAAGAAAATTGCCACATCAAATAATAATTTATATTATAAGTTTTTGTCACAGAACAGAATGTAACATCTAGTGCTTTACTTCATTTATACCAAGATTACATTCTTATAAAATTTCTGGCATATTCATCAAAATCTCGTTACTCGTCCTGTGAATTATATTGATGCCTTACCTTACCGTCTACAAGTATGTAAGTCACGTTTGACATCTGACATTTGGTAAACTGTGCGAGTCACAGTTATCTCAATTGAATGTCGGATAAACGTCAGACAGCTGTCAATTTGACAGCGATGATGATGGAATGAAAGATCTCATTTTCATTCCGTTTGCTAATAATTTATGCATCTGCATCACTTTTATATATATTGCGACAATTAATTTGCTACAATCGTTCCAAATACAGCGTGCAAAGACCTTCAGAAATTTGATGGCCTAGCACTAAAGCTATAAAATTATTTGCTTTATATCTCGTTCTTTGTTATGTATATTCAAATATTGGATATACGTAACATCACGCCTGTAAACCCCGAAGAGGTAGGCAGAGGAGTGCAGTACACTCCCACATTTCACTAGTTAAATATTGGGTATAAAATCTTATATCTTGTTTTATGACATCGAAAGGTTTTTCTGTTATCATTAACTAAACAGTCTATCACATAAATATATTCTTGGTTATATAACTAACTAGTTCAGTGAGATAAGTTATTCCTGTGCAATTTGTATTCAGTTTAAAGATTGAACTCGGGATAGCAATTATTGGGTCGGATATCGAAACTCGCTTTGGAATTACTGGGAATAACAGTTGAGAATATTAATGCATTCTGTGCACTCTATTTTTATATGGTGAAACTCTTTGCAAAAGAGGTACATATTTATAAAGCTTTATAACGTAAAACAGTGGAGCATGAACGGTTAATAGTATTTGTGTTAAGAATAACACATTATAGTCGTTTTCGACAGTGTACGGTTATGATATCATAACAATCTTTGTCACAATTAAAATGACATGTATTACAGTAAACCCAATTTCGTATAATGATAGGTTGCAATGACTTCATTTTATGTGACGATTGGATGCTGTCTTCAAAAGATATTTGAAGCTTGACTTACCCGAGCTTGACTGTAGCTTTAATATTTCTGGTGATCGTAATTTTATTTAGTACCTATTCTTAAAATTAGAATATTTTGACATGACTGTAATCACAATTAGTCATATATGTTGCTACTTCTGAGCTTTTACATGCAGTGACTCTGTTCAGACCGAAAAATTACATTTTTGCTGTAGTTTAACTGCTGTGGTTTAACGTTGGTACGACCCCAGACGCATATTATACACAATGTGTCTTTAGTATAGTACTGAAGTATTAGTCGTGTTGTGCATAATGCTGTTAATTTCGTAGTTATTTTTATAGAGAGAATAAATAATCAAATTATTGTCATTCCACTCCCTTAATGTGAGGTGTAAGCGGGTATATTTCAAGATAAAATATTTGTTTTAATGTGACAGCTACAAATACTGGCGGACTGAATAGCATCCTGAAATTGTACCGTATTTGTCCGTACGGTCTCAGTGTTAGCGTTTTAGTTGTTTTTTTATTTACCCTGATATTCGAGTTATTGTATAGTGAATTGCATCAGATTCAATTTCATTGTATACATATATTGAATGATTACATACGATTTGAGACTAGAAGCGTATTTTATTGCAATCGTTATAGTTTAAATAAATATTCTATTTATAACACAATATCTAAATTTTTTTAAACAATTAAGAGGTGGTTTAATATTTTCGGTGCTTTTTACTATTTCGTCTGGCAGTAATTTTCTGTTCAAATTATAGTTTCACTTCATTGACGGTAATCGCACTTTTTTTTATTTTTTCTCTCAGAAAACGTTTCAAAACAAGTTATCAAAACAAATTTTTTAATTTAAATGTCACAATGACTTGTTAAAGAATATCATGATTTCATAGATTTGAGAAACGCTACCGCTCATGAAACCGCTGTCGGTCGCCAGTTCAGAAAGTGCAGACCTAACGAGAGCTCGCTATTTAGTCGTGTTTACTTCTTATTTCGCTCTTGATAAATGATTCGTCGTGGAATGCTGGCTAATTTCTGACTCCGAGGTCAGATTCGGCTATTTTGTTACCCTCCCGTTTCATTTTATGCTCTCGCTGTAATTAACGTATTGCTTTAATATAATGCTAAATTTTGTGTGAGGAAACTTGAATTTTAAAGCATTCTTGTATAGAAAATTATTAAACAAAGGAATTTCATAATTAAAATAATTAAGTGACGCAGCTTTGATATTATTCTTTCTGTGTGTTCTTGTTTTCAATACTGAAAAAAAATATTAGTTGATACGAGTTTAAAAAAAAATTATATATCAGATGAAATTCGTTGTAATAAACTTCATGCCTCTCGTGGGAATGGCCTGAAGAATCTTCGGTTTTAAAATTAATTCCCATATATCTATTTAGGTTTGGTGAAATGTGAAAAGATAACAAATTTTTTGTACTATATTCATCCAATGGCGTTATGAAATCTGACCCATTTTTTTAAAGAATGAAAATAGCGGCCGAGTGTAATGACCAACCGATATACGAGCATGCATATAAATTATTTGCTAAATCCATAAAACCGTTTTTAGCACTAATTTATTTAGTACGGCTACCTATCTCGGCAGCGCCATGCGTGTTTTAGGTAACAAGTTTCAAAATGTAATTTGTGTACACTATTATGGCTTATTAGTATTATTAGAATTAATATTTTTATTCCCGTTACATAGCACCCTGGTTTTCGCTGTAAGATAGCATTGTTACGGTAAAAATAAATACTCAAACAAAAGTTATTATATGACCCCTCTTAAAATACCCAAAACCCTTGTTCGTAAGTAAAAAATTCTTCACGAAAGTAATAGATCTCTTTATTTATCTTTAAATTCAAATTCAAAAGTTTTCATTCATTATAAGGTAGGTATGTGTATAAATACGAGTACACTTAATGAACGTCATAACATATAATATTATCCAACAGTTGTTTTTTTTTTATATAAGTATTCATCGGCTTTGAACGCCTCTTTTAGACTGATGTAGACCGGAAGAAAAAAGCCGGCGGAAAACAAACTCCCGGCATTATTTTAAGAAAAAAACAGTTATACAAGTTATTAACATTGTTGTAGATATTTTTATCATTATCTTTAGATATCTTTATGTTTATTGTGTAGCTCCAGGTATGTAAAAAGGACATTTTGGTCGTAAAGTGAATTTCAAGCATTATGATCAAACCAAGAAGAGTAAAGTGAGAATGACAAACTATTTATATATATCGCTGCGATATTTTTATTCTATTTTCATATGCTCGTATATTAAACTCGAACAAAGTCACGTCTGAAAACAGTCGCTGAAATATAACTGCATTAGGCGACTGCATCCATAACGAATGGAATTAAAACTTGTGCATAAATAAATGGAAGAACTTTTTGTAAACTCGTCACAAAATAGCCGTTGAAATTTTTAAAATTTCTGACCAACTGTGAGAATGTTTGAAATTTGCATAATGTTTGCTCTTTCATTTATTTTCTTGGATTGTTGAAGTGTTTTTTTTTCTATTTTTGAACCTCGAATTTTAATGAGTCTTAATCCTGAACGTAACATCACGCCTGTAATCTTCAAAGGTCTAGGCAGAGGAGTTTAGTACACTCCCACGCTTCTCGAGTTACGTTTACGTCCCGGGAATAGATTCAAACTGCGTGCCCCTCTTACAAATTTCTAATAGAAAATCTAAGTTAGAGTCTAATAGTAGCCGACCTGGGAATCGAACCCATTGTC